>JASDAP010000087.1:0-31818 GCA_031216635.1 Dissostichus eleginoides | reverse complement strand
TAATAAACAGTAAAACATTGCAAAATGTCAGAGAAATAAATAAAGCAAACAGCAGCTACACGTCAGGGTAGCATTTTATAAATCCCACCGTACTGTAGGCTATACCGGTCTAAATGTTTTCACTTTGGTCTATTTATGTAATATAAAGTATAACTTAACAGAGCCAAGATCTCTGTATGACTTTAGTAAACTTCAGAATTGAATTAAAAATAAGTGTAAACAACAGTGCAGTACGTCCAGCTAGCTAGTTAGCGTCACTAACGTCACGTATTTAACCGTATTATTTAACGAAAATGTACGTTTTAATGCCCCTTGGGTTTGACGTGTGTGACGTTAGTTAATTTTAAAGTAAGTCAAAACCCAATACTCACATTTATTAGTGATTCCTCCGCTTGCTGCTGCTTTTAAATCCACTCTGCTGGGGAGACCGGAAGCCATTTAACTTGAAAAAAACTCTTCACTCTTCCCCGCGTGCATTGCACCCTGGGATATGGTAGACCGCGGAGTGTACATCGGATGTATCCTTCAAATTGGGGAAAAGTAGGCCGCATTTGTGGGCCGCATTCGGAGGACTCTCGTCTGTTTTTTTAATTGGGACACCCTTCTTTCGGCGGAAGTGACGTATGCGGTCTACAAATGCAGCCTCCGAAGGGTGCAGCCCCTGAATTAAAACACGGCGATATAGATAGGTGACGGAGCTTTGTTCGCTCTCTTCCCACCGGAACCACTGCGAGACAACAGCTGCTCTGTTTGTTTCATTACCACGCTACTTAATTAAAGTAACCCATTTGAACCTTTTCAGAGACTCCATTAGTCTCTTTATTTTAACTTATCTCCTGGGACGTGGGAGAATCAACACAAATCAACAAGGGCAAATGGGAAATGGTGTTTTTGAAGGCCAATGGTCATCCTGATCATGATATTGTCCTGATAGCTACTAAAACTACAAGCAATGTGTTTTATTTTAAGATGCATGGTTTGCTAATGGCCCCAAATTAGATACAAGTATATAAGCTTTGTATGAATTCTAAGATTTTAAAACCATAAATAGATATGTATTTGGCATGCACAATACCAACAGATAACTGAACAATTAACATTGCGACCCAACATGAACACTTATGAAACATTTTCAAATGTATTTGTGGGGAACTATGTTTCTTGGGGTTTTCTCTTTCTTAAAGTGTATATAGGTTTTTGTGCATGTTAATGGTCTGCAAAGGCTAAATTCCCAAAGTTCCTGAAACGCCTTGATTGAAATACTTTGTTTACTTCAATGACATAGTGACATCACTAAGTAACACCAGCACTTCTATTGGCTAGCGGTCTAACACATTGTTCATGATAGGCTAAAGGGCGGGTCATCTCTAATAACCTTCTGTTAACCAAACACAGCAGAGCTGGCCAGCTAACCAATCAGAGCAGACTGGGCTCTGGTTTCAGACAGAGGGTGAAAAGAGGTGCTGCAGCATGAGAAAAATAAAGACCTTTTTGAACATTAAAGCATGTAAACCTGTCAAAAAGTGAGCATAATAGGGCCCCTTTAAGGCTTATGTAATAATGTGTGTTCTTGATGTTCAGTAAGTGCGTCACACTGGCACTAAAAGCTGAATCGGATCTTGCCCTCAGGGTCACTGGCTCCCCACACACACCTCTAAACTCCTGTCTCGTTAAACATTAATGGCCAATATGAAACTGGATTCCTCTTGGTCCGAATGGGATGTAACTGCATCGGCAGAGCAATATGATATCACAATCAGAAGTAGACCCTGACAGCTAACGCTAGCTGGTACACCGCCGGAGCTGAAGAGACAGACGCCTGACACAAAGATGAAAGATAGGGGTGGGGGGCGAGTTGTGTGTGTGTCCCTACATGTGTGATCGAGTGTGTGTGGTAGTGCTGCTGGGGTAGAGATAAGGCCTTAGGGAGAGGAATATAGAGCAAGATCTAGGATAAAAAGTGGAATGTCAGTGAGAAAAGGGAAAAGAACATAAGAATGTGAATATCAAAGTCAAAGAAGCTAAAACAGAATAACTGAGTTTGTAAAGAGAGACAGAAAGGTAGCATGGTGGGATTTTAGATATTCATCCACCTATTTTAAGTGTTTTTGGAGGTAATGAATAGAATAGAAAACTCTGGATATCTCTGGATATTTCCTCCTCACATTTGCCTGTCTCCTACTATTAATGGAAACTCGAAATTGCTCCCAATACGGCTATGGTTCAATGGGCTGCATCACCTTATCTGATGTAATTTTTATGAAAGTCTGTCTCGAATCCCCCTATGCAGACCTCACTCTGTCTCTCCTTCAAGGTCGTTAATGGGAAGTTGATGTGCTTGTTAGCAAATAAAAACCAACACTGCCAAGCTGTCAGTTTGAGCGGTTGTTATGTACTTCTGTTGTTGTCAACTAACACTGAACGCCAGGTCTTGTTGAACGGATCCCTAATGCCTGGGAATGTACTGCAGATCCCATCAAGCATGTCTTTCTTTCATTTCGCCTTGTTTCTCAATATTCTCCCATTCCACTCAGTATATGACCCGTTCTGAAAAACAGATGGTGAAATGAGTCTAGGGAGAAATAAGTTACAAGGACGTTGTTTGTGAATTTCAGGGCTAAAAAAATAAATGCCAGGGGGAACTTACATCACGAGGAGTGGAAGAAGGAAAGGAAAAGAGGGGGGATGGATGCTCCCCCGGCACACAACATCTGTTAGCTCAGTGTCTTTGAGCATTGAGTCTCAGGTGTTTCAGCCAACGGAAACTATATTTTCCACCAACACAGGCCGATCGTTTATTTTATCCTGCGGTTTGACACAACACAATGTCCTTTCATTCATGTTGGCTTTGAAAGCCTGGTAAATGACGTGGAAAGTTTCTCTTTTAATTGGGACATTAGAGCTTTAACCCTCTGAGACCCACGGGGCTGTATACCATCCCAAATATCACGCTGTGTTCAAAACTATCAGCTGTTTCAGCAAGAGACATGTCGTGTTTTTCCTCTTAAACTACAGAAACGGCAATAAACAACTCCATTAAGTTTTTCATTGAGAGGCGTTTACTTATTTCGGTGAAACAAATGTGCGTAAAGTTTTAAAAGATGCGGATAGTCTCACCCATAGACTGTATATATAAATGGAAGTGGTGTCCGTGACGTCACCCATAGGATTCTACAGAGTTGCCGAAAAGCCTAAAGTAGGCGGTGTCGGCCACTAACGGCTCGACAGTGACGTCAGAGTCTAACTCCCGCCTGCTCCAAATAAGGGCAAAGAGGCGGAGCCGAGGCGGGACCTGCTGCCACCGAGCTGGAAGTTCCATAGCTAGCTGAGGCTAACAAGCTAAGCTAACATGCTCAGCAGTGCAGTTCTGTGATGCTAGCCGGCTAACCTACGTCTGTTGCTCCCGGTCTGCACGTTTTACGTTGCTTAAGGTAAGTGAACATGAAACTATTCAGCAAAACTTTCAATAACAATCTAAGGTATTGAGTTTTTGGGATAATACTTGCATACAAATCTATAAATGCCTTCAGGTTTCTAAATATAATATGTGGTAAATTCCAGTGGATCCAGCAAAGATTCAAATATGTGCATGATTTTAGTTATTGATTTGGAGCTGTTACTTGTACTTTTAATAATTCAAGTCAAGCTTAGTTACATGTGATGGTAGCTAGTGAGTGCTCTTACCTGTGTGCCTCCTCCGCAACAACTGTATTAAAACTCTTAAGTACAGTTCTATCTACTTTAAACAATTAAAAAGACAAAATCAACTAAATGTATTGAAATAACAATCTTCATTTTGTGTGCCTCTTCTTCTTTTAAATCAAACTTTCAGACGTGAGATATTGAAATACAGTAATAGTATTGTTTATTTTAAAAAACTGAGCCACTCCTTACAGTTAACTTCATATTTCTTATTGTCTAAAGCATTTATTACACACATGTTCCCCTCTATATTCACAGTGGATCAATTGAGACAGCGTGGCGTCCAGGGAGCTGCAGAGACTTTGGGAGAAACCTCAGCGTGACGGATGTCCTGTCTGTGGGTTTGGCTGGAGAGGACTGAGGTGAGAGGTCTTTCTCTGGGAGGAGGACCAGGCTGATGAAGAAACCACCAAACTACATCTGTGAGCCCATACTGGCACAGCTGTCACAAACAAATGATGGTCCTGTTTGAATACACACTATTCAGTGTGCAGATCTTTCTGTTCACAATAAAAGTGTAGTTTCCTAGTGAATGTCTGTATTGATCTTTAATCTCATATCAGCTTTTCATTTTCTTCTTGCCCCTCGGAGAAAACGGTGAGGCAGTTGTGTCCTTCAGGTATGTCCTTTCCTAACAGAAATGACAAGAAACATATGACATTATTGCAGAGTAAGTGTGTTATTTATGAGAAAATTATTTGAATGTGTTTTTTAAATTCATCACTTTGTACTACAAAGATAATCAGATTAGGAATGAACAGTCTGCAGTTAATCAACATTAAAATATACGTTATTATTAAAATAATATTCAACTGTTATCAGAACTTAGTGCAACTGTAGTGTCATGCTGTTCGGTTGTCTCACTGCAAGAACCACTTTCACGTTTTTACAGACAATATGTAGAGACAAATGGTAGTAATTTTCACAAAGTAAAATAATAATTGCCTTAAATACATTGACATGTGAAAGCTGACAAAAAAATAATGTTGCTTGTTGCTTGGTCAAATCTAAATGTAACTTTTTGCAAGGAAGGAACAGTCAACTTCCCTGATGTCAGTATTTAGTCATGTTTAATGGAATGTATATCAGTGTATCATAGTTGTTACTTTATCTATTTAAACCAGAACGTTTCGATTCTTTGTACAGTATGAAAGGGGTCTTTGTACCTTTGAGTCCATGCTGAAGTTCACTGATGTTAGGAATAGGTCTGTCTCTCGTGTTCATCATCCTCTGGTCTGTCTGCATCACCTGGAAACTTTAAACAAACAGATAGTAAAGTAACAATGTGTTGGTCACAGACTTTTTTTTACATGCAAACGTCATGTCCTAATCTTTTTGATCATCCTTAAAAAAAGTGCTGGATATCACAGCCCTTACTGTATCTTATCAGTTGGATTGTGTATTATTGTATAGTTTGGGTCCTTTTTATTTTACTGTTACTTTGGAATAGTTTTTCATGAGACAGTCAAATTAAATGTGTCCTTGCCATATTCACATTCATTTGTAACGCACACGTAAGGGTAAAAGACAAACATCTTTAACAAATGTAATGCAATGAATAAGCTTAATTGTCACAGAAGCACACATAACGTCATATCTAATATTTAAACAAATCATTTCCTTGTCACTAAAGCATTGACTACGCTATTTTTCTTCCTTAAATGCAGGCATTAAGTTACATGTTCACGTTCTGCTGCCGCAGTCGGTTTCTCCAGTGTAATGATAATAAAAGCTGAGTAAGTATTGGTAATAATATTAATAAAAACAACAAGGTTTGGGTTTGTTCGTTTAATATGATGAACGTTAACCAGTAAGCACCAATAATCAACTCCAGCTCAACAAACCATATTGCAATGCATCTCTACGTTAACGTTATTTCTGGAACCAACTGGAAATGTGAGATTCATATTTTTCAGATACAGATACCATACCATACCATACCCCAGATACGCCGAGCATAGCAAATTGAAATCAACAATATCAATGCATACAGTTACCTAACTAGCAAACTAACTAATGTACGAGGATGAGCTTATTATACCAACCTCACACAGAAGCTGTTTGTTCTACAGTATAATCCTTCTTAATGTTTTACACTTCTCTATTATGTTTTAACTTGGATGCTACGGATAGCATCATTAGCACAGATGTAGCTTCCTCTCGCTCGTTAGCTGAATAAAAAGACCAGTAAGAAATAAGGTGCTTGAATTTCACTTACCGAAGAAACTGCATTCAGGGACGGTCTGTTTTAACCGCAGAGGCATAAGATAAGTCCGATATTTAAATGAAGAATACTCCACCAGGCATCAACACAACAAACACGTCCGGGTTCAAGTTGTGTTCCCGGGATCAGCCGAGCAGTTGAGCCTCTGTAGCATCCTGGAGCTTACTGAGCTGATGGAGCTACAGAAAGCTAGAAGTAACACTCACTGCAGAGCCCTGTCACTCAAGCTGACCACGCTCTAATTAATGCAAACACGTTAAGACCTAATATAACTAAAAGGGTTGTGTTATAAAACAATTCACCCCCCACACAGTAGTCATGAAGGGGGAATCTAACTATACAGAGAATATAGTTTTTTGAACCACTATGTAAACATGTTGATTTCTGCTGTAAAGTTGGGCATTTTAACATGGGGGTCTATGGAAATTGCTCCCTTGTGCAGACTGCTCCTACTGGCCACTAGAGGAACTGCAGTTTGAGGCACTTCCTTATTGGCCTTCCGGCTCTGCCCCAAAGTTTGCCGCTTGGTCTCACCTTGATTCTGGCGCATTGCTTATCGTTTTCTGTTTTATAGATCTATTCTCATCCACCATCTTTGTTTGTGACGTACATGTAAAGAGTGTAAGAGTCACGTTTCTGAATCGGACACTGAGTGGAATGGATGCAGTCACAGCCAATCGGAGTCTGATTCAGAGGGTTGCCTGTCAGTTCCGTTGTTATGTGTACTGAAACGAGAGTCGGTATAATTCCACGCGCAAAAACAAAATAAAAGTTGGAATACGTTCTTTTAGTGTTTTGAAAGTAAACTGAGGTATGGCAAGGAAGTTTACTACAGCTGAGGCTTTGGAGCTGATTTTTCAAGGGGACGATGTTGATGAAAATTCAGACGAATCTGCTCAGCATGCCATGTGTGATTGTGGACATGATAATCATGTGTACTCTTCAAAATGGGCAGGACCAGGGGCGTCGCCTGGACCTGGAAACATTCGGGGCTTAGCCCACAGTGGCGGTGTAGGTACCAAATCTGTTCGGGGTTCGTTACGCTTACCAATGACGTCACGCATTGGCTGTACAGCAACCCAAGAGGACATTTTACATGGCCAAATTCCGCAAAGAATATAAAAAAATAACAATCGACTGTACTGTAAACATATTATGTAAATAACCCAATTTGTGTTCTGTGAAACTGAAAAGGATATTACATTGTTTTTTGTTACTTTCGTTGCAGTTGTATGTCTTAAATGTAATTTAGGTTAAATTCCTGTGCTTTTATTTTGAAGGCGAGTTTAGGCTGTTGACAGGAAGTTGTTGTTGCTATGGAAACAACATGACGGAGAAAAAAGTAATATCTTCTACATATAAAGACGTAGAAAGTAAACAATAACGTCAGGGTCGGCTCTAGAACAAATCGAATGGGGGGGAAATCATTTACCATGGGGGGGCACACACTGCCGTCAACAACCAACACAACTTCAATTTAAAAAAACATGCTGTCTATTGTCTTTCACACACATTGCAGGGGCGTAGTGCTATTTTATAGCGCACCTATGACTTGTGCATACATGCACGGTTGTGGCACGACCACCAAAACAGAAACATATGGACATAGGCCACCATATAAAAAGTGTGCAAATGTAGTTAGTATCCTATCCATGTGAACATGTTTTAGGTGGGGGGTGGACCTAACCTCCTCTAGGAGGGTCCGGGGGCATGCTCCCCCGGGAAGATTTTTTTTAAATGTTGAAGTTAAATGCATCAATCTGGTGCACTTTGAAAGCAAAATTAAGAGATCTATGGATACATCTCTCAACACCTATATGAAACAGAACTGTAAACAGATGTACTTTTTCTTTATGGATATTTTACTAATCACTCCCCTTTTAAACTGTATTCTTGTGTTACTGTCCTATAGTATTTCATACCTGTTTTTCATTTATACTCTTATTTTTTAATAACTATAAAGATCATATAAAGGTGTTCCTTGCAAATACTTGTTTACATAAATGGTGACCAAACCGTTTGAGACCCACTGAGATAACTTACACTAAAGTGAACTATCTAAACACTGAGAGAGTCCTTTAGCTCACTGAGCTGACGTTATAAGATCCTCTCAGTCTGACAGGAGAGGACTCTCCTCCACCTTGGTGTAGAAACAGCTCTTTATACCCATTAGCATAGCTAGCTAACCAGATGCTAACAACAACATTCCACGTTTCCGCTTGCGAACTCACAAAATGCGCTCGTGCCACACACACACAGAGCTAGCCGAGCTTGAATGAAACACAGAGACCCAGAAGTACTTGTACTGTACTGTATATCATATTATTTTCGATGGCTTTACTGTATAATCAGTATAACAGATGAACAGATCGCCACTGGGCTTTCATCTAAACACACAGCCACGTAATGATAACAAAATGTGTGTTGTTATGGCAACGTCAGTGGCCAAACAGCCACATTTACTGCTGCAAACACGTTCAAACATGCTGTCGACACGTAAAGCAGTGGCAACTATGCCACCATTTCAGCTGACTTTTTCTCAGAAATACTGTCACATAACATCCATATATTTCAGTGCTAGGTTGATGCTCAGCTAAGCTAACTATGAAACACTTTAACTGACAGGACTCAGGATCAACTGTGTACTGTAAGGTAGCTTCTAGCTTCATGTCGAACAGTAAGTCAACATTTTCCAGAGAGCTTTCTTTGAAATCACCAGGTAACGCTAAAAAACATAACATTTAGATTGTATGACAAAGTGTTTATTTAATATCTCTGGCTAGCTATAGCTACCTGCTAACGGTTTAGTTTACCCCCGCGATTCAAAGTAACGTCAACATAGCTGTAATTTATGCTTTGCTTACATGTTCGCATAACTTGGAAGTTTACTGACATTTACATACCTTGTTTATCTGGCTCAAGCGGTGGCTCTGGGGTTGTTGTTTGAGCCACCACTTGAGAATTGTCGTCTTTTTATGAAAAAAATGTCTTATGTCCATCTTTAGAAACTCAGAGTCCGCGGCTGACAGTTTAAAGTTTAAACATTGTCACAGAGGAGAGGTACGTACCTGTCAGCCAATAAAACACGTTTATTTCCATGCAACTCTCTGATTGGTCTGGTGGTGTCTTGCCTCTGTTGTATTCACTGAACACGGGAAATTACAATCCTGCCGTCCTCTAGGTAAAATACGGTTAATGTATTATATTATTGAGGGAGAATTTGTCCGGGGCTAAAGAAAAAACATACGCCTACCCCAGGCGACGCCCCTGGGCAGGACAAAAAATGACAATTCTCGCAAAAAAACGCCCATGGACACTGCTCAAAAGAATGTGCATAACTAATGAACAGAATAAGTTAGAATCAGTTCTGATACAATGATAATAAATGTGTGCAATTTTCTGTGGTGAATGTTTCTTTCAATGTTATGGTTAGCAGTTATTTTTAATGAAATAAGTAAAAAATTCAAGCTCCGTTTTTTATTTATGGGTAAATATCCCCTATTATAATGTATATAAGCCTCTAATGAGTGACATATATCATTAGCTGAGGTTGTGCTGATTTCTGGGATGTGTAAAACTTGATTATACTGCAAAGAAATGAAATTTATAAGGCAAAACACAAAAATATACAAAACAGAAATGTCCTATGTGGGTCTCAGAGGGTTCATATGCCACATCTGAATAATTGTGGGTTTGTGTTGCTCTAAAAAAGGGTTTTGTCTTTTTCACAGTTGTAATTGGGATTTAAATGTCACTATCCATCTTCGATTGAGGCAACCCAATTGGGATTAATCCTATGGGCCACTAATTTAAGTATTACGATATTTATATATTTGCAATATCACAAACTGGGTGTCTATGGCCACATTCAGAGGAATAAATACACATTTCCAGATGCATTTCAATTAATTTACCAACAGTAAAATTAGTTTGGCCAAATCAACCAGGAATCTTGGATTGACACTTAAGACTTACAACAAAACCCTTACTGTTCTCAGAAATGAATGCTTTCATATAAAAAGTGTTTATACAATGTGAATTTACATGTCTTGAAATCAAGCCAACAAGACACAAAATATTTATTCAGTTCTTTATTATGAACTTCAAAAGGTGAAAACCTTATCTTTCTGATGGCAACCATGACATTTTTACGTCTAGATCTGAAGAACTAATAGTTAAATAGATGAATAGACATTAAATACATTGTAATCGGCTATTCAAAACACTATAAAAAAGCAACTATAATATTAAGCATCATTTATGAAAGTAAAACAACTTAGCCGTGGTCAATAATCATTAGTTTTGCAGGTATTTTACCTTAAATCAAAGTTGGGGAAAGTAACGCTCTGTGACTACAATGTAGTGTTGAAACTGTAAATGTGGTTGAACAGTGACTGGTTTCATTTATTAATTTACAGCATTTCTGTCCTATTTCTATTGCCCAATGTGTTTATTTTTACACCACCAGGCACTACATCCAACAGGAGAGAACAAGAGTTCACTCCAGTCAGCTAGCTAATTAGCAAGAGTGGACGTCTGCCTATAGAGTGCAACCATCCACTTAAGTTAACGTTGATAAAGCTCTACTTTTAATCACTGTCATATGCGGTAATCACTTAGTTTAGATGGGGTGATTTGGTCATAGCGCTTTATTGATTCAGGTGTGAAACTGTAGAGGTTGCTGAAAGTAGAGTATGTGTTGGAGCTATACATCTCTTTATATTATTTAATAGTTTAACATTTATTTTCTTGCTGTTTATAGTGTTTATTGTAAATGTATTCTTAGTTAGCGTCATAAGTTAAAGTAGTTTCTATGCTTTTATTTTGAAGGCATGTTTGGGCACTGGGTGATTAGAGCACCTGGTGTAATTGTATATATTGGAGACAGGTGGAGGTGGGAGCCAGAGCACTAGTAGGCAAACGGTTTTTTACCAGGGTGTTTCAAGCCACACAAAGGAAAGCCATAGGAAAGGTTTAAGGAACGAGTTATAGGAAACCTGTTCATTGTACTTTATTATTGGAATAAAATGCACAAATGGAGGTTTTGTCTGGACTTGGATGATCATTGCCCTGCGTAAGATCCGCTAACTAGTGCCTCAGCGGCTGTTTTAGTTCTATAGGATTTTGGCCGCTACAGTATGGTTGTACTCTGCATTTTCATAAACTATAATAACCTGGTCATGGTTCCATTTCTCACTCTACTGCCTCGGTTTTATGCGCTTGAATACAGTGTTCACTCAACCTGTAAATGGTTTTGATTTAAAACTAAATGTTCAGGTTTGCTATCTGTTGCAGAACATGTTTTTCAGACATAAATAAACCTTGCTGAATAACGCGAAAATCCCCATGAATATTGGCAGAATTTAGTATGACATTTTTTTCACCCTCAACTTTTGGTACGCATCCCTTTGGATATTTATCTGACAAAATGAATTCACAGGGAACATCTAATTTGTTTCGTAACGCTTTCATTTGCACAAACTGGAAATCAGATTTATCATGCATCAGAAGCCGTATGTTGAAAGATAAGGGATGAATATCTCACACGTAAGCTAGAGGAAGTTTCTTCATGGCTGATGGGAAAGCATTACATGAGCTGCTGGAACAGTGAACAAGACTCTAAATGAATGCTAGAAGGCCTTCCTGTTGCTGGGTCATAATTAGCACAAATGGAGCACATTTGTAGGAGAATTGAAAAAGATTGCATTTTCTGTGCACGCTCCATGTTTTATTTATATGAAAATGCACATACATCTCGAGACCCACTCTATACGGAAGCAATTTACCTATACACATAATCAAATGCACTTAGCTATCCTTTGTTTGATTTTATGAGGATTAGTGCTCATGAATAATCTTAGTGTGTTGGTGGAAAAATAGGCTAGATGAGCGAGGTTATATCAGTCGCATTCAGGGCGATGTTTATATGGTGGTGCAGTCAAACTCCTTTTAGAACATTAGTGTCAAATAATATGCTGGAAGATATCATGAAGAAATGCATTCAACAGCTTAAAAATGGCTGCACATTTTGCAAACCGACATTAAACCATTTGCAACCTAAATAACCTACCTTTGTCTTTTGGTGTGTGTGTCAGTTTGACTCTGAACTTTGCCTTTCTGCTCACAGAAATATAAATGTGTCACTCTTCTTTGCATGCGCTTCCCCTGCCCCAATGACAGCAGAGTGACTGAGAAAGACAGAAAGGGAGTTAAAGAGAGTTTGTGTTTAATGCAGTGATCCAACCTGTCCAGGGGCCCCTGAAACCTGTACGTCTGGTGATGGAAAGTTTAGAGCAAGCACTTTCAAGCATTTACTTTCTGGGAGTCAAGACTTACGTTCAGTCAGACTGTTATTTTGTGGGAGGAATGAAATATGCCTGAACAAATCTACACATTGGGGGCTACTGTTGAAGGCTGAGCCGAGTCGACTGAACGCTACCACAGGGCTACTGTTATGGATTGCTGTCGTACAAGTGTGGGGTATTATGACAAGTGTGATGAAAAGAGTTTGTCTGTGATCTGGGGTTAACACAAAAGAGAGTTATTACAGCCAGGTTTCATTCCAAAAGTGCCAAATACAGATGTTATGTCACGGTCCTATCATTGTTTATATTCACCAGGATTATATAAATGTAAACCTATTTGCGGCATTGGACAGCCCAAGAAACATCAAGATTGTTCTATTATGACTGGATAAGGTGGTCTAGTCTGATATAAATTCCACGTGAGGCATTGGACTTCACAGACTTGATACATTTTAGGGTCATTTGTAACTTTTCCTAGAAGTGGGACATGTAAGCATTTTAAGACTGGATGGCCCCATTTGCTACATACTTTTTCTGTTTTCTATTTCCCTTGTTATATTAAACAGCTTTGGTCAAATACGACTTGGATGGAGTTTGGCAACAGTTGTGCTAACCCTAACCCTGATCCTCTGATGGAGCCTAAGTCGGTGAAACGTTGGGAACTCTCCCTTTCAAATGTACCTTTGCTAAATTGCCTCTTCTTTAAACCTATTTCATTCTTTTAGGCTCAGCTTTTAAACCTTGTTTTTAAGGAGCACACTCGTTTGTTGTAGCACATGGTTTTAACAAACATTTTGAAAAACCTGTCTCCAGCCCAGCCAGCCCCTCTGTGCCTACCTGGTTAGCATGTTTGCTAGCTGGAGAATATTGTTTGGGCTCTGCTAAGAACAACAAGACGTCGCGGCCCCTCTCCTTGCCTCCCCTGGCTACCCAGCTAGCTCCTCTGTATACCTGGATAGCCTGCTTTCTGGCTTTTGGATATTGTTTGGGTTCTGCCAAGAACAATAGGACTTTGTGGCCCCCCCTCTGTCCTCCCCTGGCTGGTGAGTACCTTCCTACCATCTCCAATTCTAAAGCGTGTGCACACTGAAGACTGAGTACTCCTCCCAAGCCACTTCACCACCTATTGGAATCATTCAAGCCACCCAGCAGCAGAACGATATCCACTAAGTGGTTTCTACAAACATATCCTATTCCAAATCGTTTTTACCCACCGCGGGTACCTGTCCACCCTGACACTTTTTATTACAGATTCCCAGTGGTTACTAGCCACCGGTTCCCTACTGGCTGTTTTTTAACTCACCTGCTACTAACAAACGGCAAATCTACCATGCTGCACTGCGTTATATATCAAATGCACCCTATAGGACTCATCATTGCAAACTGTATAGCCTAACTGGATGGTCCTCACTTACTATGCGTAGGATGCAGCATTGGTTTTTATTAATGTATAAAGCCATTTTAGGTAAGCTTCCACTGTATATATGTGCCAGATTTGCTCCAGTTTGTGACTCTTACAACCTCAGATCCAGTGCCTGGATACGGTTCCAGGTACCTGATGTGCGGACTGAGGCTGGAAAAAGGAGTCTTTTTCATTATGGTCCTTGGTCTTGGAATGACCTTCAATCAAGCCTAAAACTGAGGGCACTTGTCTCAATAGCATGTTTTAAATTGAAGTTGTCTGAAGTCCTTACCACCAGCTGCTCTTGCAGTAATAAGTGTACCTTTCTTACTGTCCTAATGTGCACAATGTAGTGACTGCTTTTTCGTCTTTTGTTTTCTTAGTTATGTTCTCTGTATTTTATATGTTTGTGTTATGTGTTATGTGTAACGTTGCTGCTTTCTTGGCCAGGTCAGCATTGAAAATCAGATTGTATCTCAATGCTTTTATCTGGTTAAATAAAGGTTAAATAAAAATAAAATAAAATCTCCATTGGTTTATTGTTTTATTGCTTCACTAATAAATATATGATTGTGAGCTTTTATGGTTTTATATTTTTTTAACCAAGCATATTTTAGCATTGTACATTCTTGTTCTCTCTGTTCTACTTCTCCTTTTTCCTTCCCTGCTTTGCCCCTCTCTTCCCCCAGCCGACAAGCCATATGGCTGGCTCCTATCATAACCGTTTTAATATTTTATCTTCCAATTCTTCTCGTCCTTTTAAACCCCTCCTTCCTATGGCCCCGACTGAGGATCCTGTTGCCCCCGTAGACCTTCTATTAATAAAAACCTATTTTAAACTCCTCCAGGCGTTTAAAATAGGCACTGCCATGGACACTGCTCTGTGGGCCAATCTGTGATGCGGCCTGTTTCACTGCAGCCTAAAGAAGGCGAGGGGTGATCCAGGAAGACTACTGGGAAGTTGAACTGTTGGTGCCTCCTTCTGTAGCGCGTTAAATTGAAGTTAAGGCATAATCTTTGTTTCCAATTTCTTTCTGTGATTCTACAATTTAGGGTACATTCCATGTCCATTGATGTCCATTGATGATAATTATAATTATTCTAACTATTTTCTTCAAAAATATCATATTTTGCCTATTATTGGAAAGCATGTTATAATATCACACACACATTATGTGCATCCTATGCTTTATTTAGCTTGAAATGTGTCATGATGTTCTTAAATTGTCAGTTTTTGCTATGTCCGTTTTTCAGTTGAGGGTGTCTTGGTTTCAAAATAATGAATAAAAACCATTAAAGTAAATAAAAAAAAGTATTCATTTATTTTAAAAGTCTAAATACTAAAGAATAATAATATTTTTTTAATTGATTTCCTCCTTTAAATAATTTAAATATCTTAATATATGAATGTCCGCAAAAGTTCTGTCAACTATGTTACTAACAGAACTCCCCCCTTTAACTCAAAAATGGTTTGTCCCAATACCATGTCACCAGCATCACATGATGCCATGTTCCTCTTTGGCAGACATTTTGAACACACTGTGGTGATTGTCCTCTAATTTTTTACAATATTTTATGTATAATAGCACATTGTCAATGAGTATATTAATTGACCATCAACAATGTTACGTACATTGTTATGGTTTACAATTGTTTAATGATTTTAATTCAATTATATGTTCAAATGTGATGTTAACCTGTTCAAGAAAATGACATGTGGTCATCCAGGCAAGGCCCGGAAATTGTAAACTAGGTTACCTGTCAACTAAGTTACCCAGTAATGTAATAACTGTAGTAACTTAGTTGACAGGTAACCTAGTTGACAATTTGTATGACATGTAGACATCATTACACATCATTATCAATGAAATTGTGCACTTCTGCCTTGAAATTAACATAGTGCTGATGGTTAATAATGTGTCCAGTCAACTATGTTATTTGCATCAAATGTTTGAGTTTCATTGTCAACTATGTTGCACCTCATTTTTTCAAATTTAAAATATCTAAAATAGTGCTTCTGATATCCTTTATAGTATAATGTACATCTACACAGGTTGGAGTTTTACATGACATCTCTTAAAACTATCAAAATTACCTGTATGGTAGTTTTATAATACACAATATCCCTATCCTTAATGACAGTGCTGAACATATCACATGAAAAAACTAAACTTGAATACAATTATTTTTTAAACTTTAAAAAATATTTGGATATATGGTAGAATAGACTCAAGAGCATTTCAAATTTGATTTTACTTGAAGTGCAGGACTTAATCAAATGATTGTAATGACATCAAGTTTGTCCGTAACATAGTTGACAAACTGAGTAGTGAAAACATCCTTTCCCTTAAAATAAAATAAAATAAAAAAATGTTTAAGCTTTGCAACTAGTGGATATGTTACACTGAGGAATATACTAACTTGAACCACTGATTGTTCTATTGAGAAAGAACACTTTTTTTGTACTGTTTTGTTGATGTGAAATGCACCCTAAATTATAGAATCAAGTTTACAGTTATGTGTTCGCTACAATAATTGACATGTCTGTTAAACCAACCCAGTCTCACGGCATTTCGTGTTATAGTCACGACATTTAATCTATTGATTCGTGTTCACCAACACGATCTTCCCCTTTTTTTTCGTGTCACACAGAATGATTTTAAAAGCAATGTATTTCTATTGGTAGTGTGTTTCGTGCCTGCAACACGTCTTTTTGTCCGGTCGGGTCTTGGTAGACCGGAAGCTGTGGGGTTCATGAAAACATCTCCTTACTCAATATCAAGCCACGATTATTGTTTTTATTTTAAATCGTATAATGTCGGACTTTTTTTGCCATCAGTGAGGAAAAGAAATGGGCTCAGAGCCTCAAAATACTGAAATCTGTATTATTTTAAATCTTTTTTTCCTTCTAATTTGTTATTCTTTTCTAAATAACACACTTTTATTTACTCAACAATAACACACAATTATCCTTGTTTTTATTTATTTGTTTAATTCCATAATCTCGGGCTTTTTAGCCGTTCCTCAGGAACTGAATTTCAAAATAAAATAACCGGAAACAGACGTAGGCCTATAAGGGACATTTCGAGAATCATTGCGATTCACAGCCACTGAACTGATTACCCAAGATCCTCAGCTATGGTTTAAGCTTGTTGATTGGATGTTTTAGCCGCAATGCACGCTGGGATATGGTGTTTATGCGATATGAAATCCGAAAAACATTTTCTTTTAAAAGAAAATAATACTTTATTCCGAGTGTGCTTGCTTTTCTCTTTGGAAGTCATCACATAACGGCATTGTAATACACGGTTCGGCTGCATTACATATTACACATCTGCCGTAGTTCTTTATTTATAGAGCCCTGATTAGAAGACTTCTGGACAAACTGGAAGAAATGCCGCCGAAACTGAATACTTGACGTGGATCATAAATCTATCAGCAATTAAACAACATCTTCAATTTCTCTTCACACAATATGTCTCCTTGCAGTATCAACACTAATTCGGCTGACTTTTACATTTGATCTAATTCGTAGATAGGTTATATTTACACCATAACGGTGCACAGCTGATTTAAAAGGACTTGTAGTTTTTGAAGATATTACTGATTTTCTTTGAATATAAGAATGTAAATACTGAGTCTGAAATAATATAGCAATATGCTGTAAAGATTATGTGAAAACATGAACATCTTCAGATGTTATACATACATAAGTGTCCAACACTAATAATAAAAAGTTATTATGGCTGTGTGTACCTTGTGTGCACCGCCTAGTGGTTAAAGCACATTATTGAATTATTGTTTTTATGTGTTATATTTGATGAAAAACATATTAAGAGTACATACTTTCATAGGGGGAAAGTAGAAGGTCAATGATAGAAATATAGAATATAAAAAACCAAGAAGATACTCTTAAGTGATCTCTACAATAAAACAGTTTAGTGCCGGATGTACAAAGATATTAATATGAGGATGTGCAAAACAGACAAACTAATTAACCTTTATTTAAACATTAAATAATACTTTAGATTAAGGTCTTCTTTTAAATATTAACGTATAATATATTGCTTTCCTGCAATGTTAACTATGTTGAAGCACTTATTTTAACTGATATTATACATATGAATTATACTCTTATTAAAGTAACCTGTATATCCTATATAACCTGTTCCAATAATTATAACCTGTTTTAATAATTATAACTTTGTCTGTGTAAAATGTATACTTATGAAACTAGACCAAGTGTTCTTATTTTGTTTTGTTTGATGTGGTCAATTGTGTGTGCGTTGACTTAGGAATGTAGAGGATCCAGTCGCCCCCCCCGGGTTTTTAATGGGCCGGATAGGAGCATGGGGGGGTTGTAGGAGAAAGGTAATAAAACTGACACCATTGAGTCTATGCAGAGATTGTACTGAGAGAAAGATTGGGATGCGGAGTGGTACGGCCAGGTGCTGAGGATAAACGAAGATAAGGATTGGTACCTCACCCCCGTGCGACCCAGAATTGTTTATTTTATGGCTGCCATAAAAGATGACCTGGGACTGATCGGCGGCGCAGGAGATCCAAAGTTCCCACACTTATGGCTGACTCACTCTGATTCGCTGTTTAGACCTCGTCGATGGCTGAACTCACTCTGATTCACTGCCTAGGGCTCGCCCAGGAGTGAGTCCACCAATGGATGAACACCTAGGGAGGAGCAACCGACACAACTCCTCCCACACAACTCCTCTCCGTTTGTGGGCATAAATATTATGAATTCTGTACGCTCGGGGCCTTTTTCTGTCTGACTGTCTGATACGTACATCGCACGGTAGTAAGAGCCAAGGCCCGAAGTACTTCGTTATATTGTACTGTTGTTTTTACCATTAAATCAGCTTATTGTTAAACCTCATATCTCTGCGTCTGAGCCGTTCCTTTTTACAGCAGACCACTCATCAAACGAACGGAGCGGAGGGGGCTCGAACCTTCAACCACTGAAGGCTGCTTCACCCCAACAATTTGGTGACCGACCGACGTGATGAGTAGGGTCTCATAGAAGGAACACCGGCAGCCAGCGGACGAACTGTCCAGGGAAGACACCTCGAATACCTCTGACAACTAAACAAGGGCCCTACGACTGAAAGGTGAGCAGATACCTGTTATTATCAAATCTGTGATTGGCTATACTACAAAATTTTAGAGTTGTCAGCGGCATTTTCAGTGTTTTAGTCTTACGGTAGAAAGAACAGTACTACAGAATAACACTTTCCAGTCTCAAAGAGGAGCTGTAGTTGTGTTATATGTGGGGTATTTCAAGAGGAGAAACGCAACTTTCAAAATCAATTTGAAATGACCGGATCTCGCAAACTCTTGCTGTGGGGTTAATCTAGAAGACTAAACGTGACGATAAAGAGATTCTGTAGACTGGGTTTCGACTCCTTGCCAAAAGCCACATCGCCGAAAGGGGGTGTAGAAGCGCTTCTGGAAGTCTCTCCATCTGTTGAAATATACATCGCACTATAAAAGTCAACTAGACTGTACGGGGAATATATTAACTGTGTAACGAGATTGCAGTGGTTATAAAATTTAAAGGAAGTCCAGCTGCAATGGTCGTCCGAGATTTCAGTGGTTTTAAAATTTAAAGGAAGTCCAGCTGAAATACTCTGAGAAATAAGGTGACACACACAGTAATTCTTAGACGAATTCTGGGGTTGGGGCTCATCGACTAAGTACACAGGCAATCCTTAGACGGATCTGGGGTTACATTAGGTTTATTTATTTTGAGTGTGATTAACTGTGTAACGAGATTGCAGTGGTTATAAATTTAAAGGAAGTCCAGCTGCAATGGTCGTCCGAGATTTCAGTGGTTTTAAAATTTAAAGGAAGTCCAGCTGAAATACTCTGAGAAATAAGGTGACACACACAGTAATTCTTAGACGAATTCTGGGGTTGGGGCTCATCGACTAAGTACACAGGCAATCCTTAGACGGATCTGGGGTTACATTAGGTTTATTTATTTTGAGTGTGATTAACTGTGTAACGAGATTGCAGTGGTTATAAAATTTAAAGGAAGTCCAGCTGCAATGGTCGTCCGAGATTTCAGTGGTTATAAATTTTTTAAAGGAAGTCCAGCTGAAATACTCTGAGAAATAAGGTGACACACACAGTAATTCTTAGACGAATTCTGGGGTTGGGGCTCATCGACTAAGTACACAGGCAATCCTTAGACGGATCTGGGGTTACATTAGGTTTATTTATTTTGAGTGTGATTAACTGTGTAACGAGATTGCAGTGGTTATAAAATTTAAAGGAAGTCCAGCTGCAATGGTCGTCCGAGATTTCAGTGGTTTTAAATTTAAAGGAAGTCCAGCTGAAATACTCTGAGAAATAAGGTGACACACACAGTAATTCTTAGACGAATTCTGGGGTTGGGGCTCATCGACTAAGTACACAGGCAATCCTTAGACGGATCTGGGGTTACATTAGGTTTATTTATTTTGAGTGTGATTAACTGTGGTTGTATATTATAATATTTTCAACATCAATTTGAAAGGACCGTCCCTGAAAGTATTGTAGAATCTTATTTGTATCTGATAGCATATACGTGACGATCAAAGGTTATTGTAGACTGGGTTTCGACTCCATGCCTTGGGCCGCATCCTCCTTAGGAGAGGCGCTCTTTTGCAGTCTCCGTAACTGGTTGAAATACACCTCGCAACGAAAACTATCAGACTGTATACCTGTGGGTAAAACTACAATAATTAGTAAATTATAGTACGCAGGGATATCTGGTGTTTTTTAAAGAAACTAAAACCGTTAGGAGAGGCGCTCTTTTGCAGTCTCCGTAACTGGTTGAAATACACCTCGCAACGAAAACTATCAGACTGTATACCTGTGGGAATAAAACTACAATAATTAGTAAATTATAGTACGCAGGGATATCTGGTGTTTTTTATAAGAAACTAAAACCGTTAGGAGAGGCGCTCTTTTGCAGTCTCCGTAACTGGTTGAAATACACCTCGCAACGAAAACTATCAGACTGTATACCTGTGGGAATAAAACTACAATAATTAGTAAATTATAGTACGCAGAGATATCTGGTGTTTTTTATAAAAAACTAAAACCTTTAGGAGAAGCAGATACGAACGAAGTCAAAAATGGAAGGAGAATTTGAACGTGAAGAGAGAGAATTAGGAGTCCCTGTTCCGGGGAGTTTAAGGGAACAGTGGGGACAAGCAGAGAGATTGATACTTAGCGGACTTAAGCCCGGAGATCATAAAAAGGCGAGCAGGGATCTCCGTTTCTTACACGATCAGATGATCGCAGAGAATAGAGTAGAGGGTGACGAGGCAATAAGTCTCCTAGCCACAGCACTCAATACATACGAGCGACAGTTGGTTCGGAAATTAGAAACTCTCAACAAGCAGAAGGCAGGTTTTATCAGGGCTTCTAAACTTAACAAAGAAAGGGAGCTAGTTGACAAGCTAAGGAGAATAGGCCATAACGCAGCTTTAGTTATGAATGGAGTGGCAGTAACCTGCTCTCTGAGCAAAACTCCCGCCAAAAATCTGCCCGCCATAGCAGCCCCACCCAGTCCTGCACCAGCCCCTCCCACAGAAGTGATAGAGCCAGTCAGGAAGGAGAAGCCATATGGTGGGCCCCTCCCAGACATCCCAGAGGGCGGTCCCCTCCTCTATCCAGATTTATACAACCCCTTTAAGACCCGACCCCCTCCCTATACGCTTCCCTCCACCTCTAACCCCCCACCCAGTTCCCCTCCCATGACAAACCTTCAGATGCTGTCTACAGACGCATCTTCTGAATCAGAACTAGAAAAGGAGGTCAGAAGGGGAGGGAATTTCAGAATGACAGGAAATGTCTCTCTGGTTCCCAGCAGACTCACCTCTATTCCCAGGAGAAGGGATAGCTGTAGCTCAGTTAACACACAACTGTCAGACAGTGGGAAACCTACAGAATCAGAATTAAAAATGGTGCATACCACCATAACTACTCCTCATCAGCTAGCAGCTAAAGAAGCAACACCCCATCAGTTACAAATGCCAAACTTTTCGAAGAACGAGTGAGTAGACTGAGGACAATGTTGACTCCGAAGACAGGTACCAATGAGGAACCTACGGTAGCTGAATTGATAGCAATCAGGGAAAAAATGAACGAAAGGATGCTTACGAAGAGCGAGTGTGGAGGGAAGAAATAGCACTCAGAGAGAGAGAACAGGGTGAGATTGAGTGTGAAAGACAGGACAGACATGAGAGAAAAAATGGGACTAGGCATAAGGCCCATGACTCAGACACAGAACATAGGGGACGCAAACCACACAAAAAGGATAGACACAAGCACAGAGCGCATACTATGTCCAGAGAAACCTCCCCTAGCCTCTCACCACGGAGAAGCGGTAGTTTAAATGGAGAACCATTTGCAGAGAGATCCACACAGATTAACATGCTCCAATAGCGCAACGAGCCTCTTCTGAGAGAGAATATATTGACCAGGACGATGACTTGGACAGTTCGGACTCAGGCGAAGACAGACGAGGCAATGAACAGTATTTGTCTGCACTGACTAAGGAAGCAGAACCGAACTGTAGACGCCGTAAAAAGAACAGAGTTCAGATTATAACCATGACAGGACGGATTTCAGAAGCTGACCAAGAGACAGTAGCTAATTACCTCAGATGGTAAGACGTAGCCAGAGACAATGTGACAAGAATCCTAACGAACAGGTTGTTTTGAGCTTGCCACTAGTCGCTCTCCCAACTGGAGGGTCGACATACCACCCGTTCACTATGGGTGACATTCATGCACTGGTTGACAGAATGCCCCTACCTACGGAGGGAGGGAGAAATTGGATGAGGAAGTTTGCTGATATCACAACAGGGCAGAGTATCTGCATTGGGGATTTCAGGCGAATTTTAGCCCAGCAGACAAGTGCGTATGAAGTTCAGCGAGTTGAAGCTAGGGTGGGAACAGGAAAGTATCGGGACGATCTTCCCATCATCACGAACAACATACACAGCCAATTGAGCACCGCCATGAGAGAGCATTTCCCACAAACAGGGGGCGGGTATGGGTCGCTAGCATTCACATTCACTCCTGGAGAGGCTGCAGCAACCATGTTGCTCAGATCCAGGGAGCAGTACACTACAGCCACTGATTGTAGTCCAGACAATAATGATCAACACAAACAGATGTTCCGCAAAGCAATTCTTGCTGCAGTTCCAGCAGAGATTAAGGCTCTTATGGAAGACAATCCAGAGGCAGACCATCTGCCTACACAGACGTGGGAAAGGCACTTGGCCCACCACATGGGTAAATACAATAAGGTACTTACCAAGACAAAGACAGAGGAGGAAGAGTTAAGAGTCCAGCTCCTCCGCACACAGCTAGAATTAGCCCGTAAGGCAATACAGACCGAGAAGAAAAGTGCCAAACAGCTTGTTGTCCGCTCAGATAGTGATGTGCCGAAAGCCCCCGTGGCCCCGGCCCAACAGCCGGCTCCGTTCTGGCCTTTCCCTGGGGTGTATCCGCCTCCGGCTCCTGCTTACAATGTGGCTCCGTATGTCTTTAATCCTGCTACGCAGACACAGAGGGGTGGTGGGGGTAGGGGAGCTCCCAGATGGGGGTTCAAAGGACCAACAGCCCAGAGGGTGTGCTTCACGTGTGGTCAGCTGACCATTGGTGGAGGAGTGCCCGCATGGCGCACCACCACCACAAAGAGGAAAGGGACAAGGGGGACAAAGTGGCGGACAAGGAACCAGAAAAGACATGCAGTATTACCAGCAGAACCATGGGGTAGCACAACAGGGTCAAGCTCAGAATGGACATATGGCTCCGAACGCAGTGGCGATCCCTGGTGGACAGTACGTGCAGTATGATCCGGAGAAGGGGTATTACCCACAATGAGGGGGCCCAGGGAACCCAGAATGTACGGGCCTGGCGGATCCTTACATGAACATGACTGTTAAGCAGATTTCACTGCCATTTTTGGTCGATTCTGGGGCTCGATATTCTACTATCAACACTCCTAAATTCGACAAATCCAGTTCAGATGATACTGTCGCAGTCATGGGGTTTTCGGGACATATAGAACATGTACCGCTCTCAACACCGCTGACCACTAAATAGCAGGCCAGGTATTTTTCCATCAGTACATCCTTGCACCCCAAAGTCCGGCCAACCTCATGGGCAGAGACGTTTTGATCAAAGCCAATGCCTCTATCCTCTGTTCCCCTGATGGTCTCATCATTTCATTTCCCGATGGTACTAAGTTGAACTGTTCATTGTCCACAATCAGAACAGGCTCCCAGATGATGATATCCCAGTCTACAGCCGCAGAGGCTACCCAGTATGCAACTATATACTGGGGCCTGCTAGACCGGCCACAGGAGAACCACGGACTTTTTTCTATCTTTCAACAGTGGAAGCCCTGGATCAATCTCCTCCGCCCTTACGGCCCTCCTCCTGACCCTCCCCATCTTACTCTGTACTATGATAGACAGGATGACCAAACCTACGCCTATGCCTTTGATGCAGAGGTAGCAATGGCTAAGTGGGAGGTAGAGGCAGTAAAGTTATATATTGGCCAAGCAGGGGTAGCCGCAGCAATTGATCTAACTGACGAACAACAATATTGGTACCGTATGTCTTCTGAAGCCACCCCACACATTTCCCTAGCCATTAGGAAAGGTTACGAAGCCAAAGAACTGGGTCCCATGGTCAAAGCACTGTTAGAGGTGGAGGACTGGGAGCCCACACAGATAGCATCACTTACCTTCTCTCCTTCACACAGCGCCTATGCACTTAAGATTCAGACACAGGAATGCATCTTTATGGAAAGGCACGAGGTAGACAGACATCATGGTAGGGAGAAAACAGATCATCCATTTACAGCAGACATGATACGTGACCTCCCTCCTGACTTGTGGTCAAGCGACTCTCATGACGTGGGTTTTTGTTCAAAAGCTGCTCCAATTACCTTCACTGTTGATACGGAACTTCCGGTTCATCTCTCTCAGTACCCGTTAAAATCGTTGGCTCGAGAAGGGGTGACCCAGGCAGTGGAAGGTCTTAAGAAGGCAGGCGTTTTGGAACCCTCCCACAGTGATTGGAACACACCTATTTTACCAGTACACAAGCCCAATGGGGACTACAGAATGGCACATGATCTTAGAGCTATCAACGCTATCACTACTACTCCTTTGATACCAGTTCCAAATCCCTACACAGCCATTTGCAACATTACTCCAGAGCACACGTGGTTTACATGTATTGATCTTGCAAATGCTTTCTTCTGCATTCCATTGGCAGAGGAAATGAGACCGATTTTCTCATTTACCATTGACAAAGAGAGATTGCAGTACACCAGACTTCCTCAGGGATTCAGTTTATCCCCAGGAATTTTCAATAAAGTTTTGAGGGAACAGTTGGACGGGGTTTCATTACCAGAGGGAGTGGTTTTGATACAATATGTGGATGACCTGCTTATTGCAGCCCCTTCAGCAGCCTCTTGTCTGGAAGCCACTCGTAATTTACTGGTGCGCCTGCACACAACAGGGTTCAAGGTATCCAAAAAGAAACTGCAGTGTACCCGCAAGGAGGTTGCATTTTTGGGCAGGCTCATCTCTCCGGCAGGTACAGGCATGTCAGCATCACACCAGGAGCTCATTTTGAGCCACCCGAAACCTAAGACTGTAAAAGACATGTTATCTTTTCTGGGCCTGACAGGCTACAGCCGACATTACATACCTGAGTACAACCCAAGGACTGCAGAGCTCAGAGCTCTGATCAACGACAAAGGTATCAGAAACTTGACAGCAACACTTGACTGGACTCAGACAGCAGAATCAGCATTCATCTCTCTGAAACAATCCATGTCCCAGGTAACAGCATTGGCTTCTGCATCATACATGTTGCCTTTCTTCCTTGACATTTCTGAGAATGAGAATACCGTAAACGGAATCCTATTTCAGAAAAAGGGGGGATGTAGGTCAATACTGATGTACATTAGCATAACACTGGATAGAGTGGAAAACAGAGAACCTCCATGCACACGACATGCAGCAGGAACAGCTCGGATTTTAAACAAAATTTCACACATCGTGATGCAGCACCCATTGACAGTTTTGACAACACACAGCATTGTCTCATTTGTTAACTCCAGCGCATTCACCATGTCATCCACCAGACAGACAAGACTTGAGAAAACTTTGACAGAAGCACACATAACCTATTCACATGAGGGCGTGAATAGCGCAGACAACATGGGCAGTGGAGAACCACACCGATGTGAGGACAAGGTCATACAGGATGTGAAGTTGAGAGTGGATCTCAGGGAGGAACCAATTCCAGATGCAGAAAACTTATTCACAGATGGTTGCTGCTTTAGGCACCCCATCCATGGGCTCCAGGCAGCCTATGCAGTGGTAAGTCAGACAGGCATAAGAGAGTTTGAAGAAAGAGCAGCTGAAAGGGTAACAGGGAGAGTCTCAGCACAGTTGGCAGAACTAAGAGGAGTCACTGCAGCGTTAGAACTATCAGATGGAAAGGAAGTTAACATCTACACAGACTCAGCTTATGTCCATGGAATAATTCATGTTGAAATGCGCCAGTGGATGAGAGCAGGATTTGTAACTTCAACCAATGTTCCCATTAAACATGAAAAAGACATCAAAAAGCTAGCGGAAGCAGTAATGTTACCAAGCAAATTAGCATTGCTAAAATGTAAAGGCCATAACAAAGCTGATAACTTCTTAGCTTGGGGAAACAATGCAGCAGACAGAGCAGCCAAAGACAAAGCAGGGTACTTACCACATTTCCAGATGTTGGTTACCAAAGCACCAGAGTTACTCCCAGCAGTCACTGATGACACTCTCAAGGTAGCACAGGAGGCAGGTTCCCCGCAAGAGAAAACACTATGGTTGGAAAGGGGGGCTACAAACAAAGAAGGAATTTGGTACTCTCCAGACGGTAGACCAGTTCTACCCCCAGAGTGGATAAGATCCATGCTAAAAGAAGCGCATGGCCCCACTCATTGTGGTAAAACTCAAATGGACAGACATCTCACGCATTGGTGGCACCCATACTTACCTGACATGATAGCGAACCATTTGGAAGAATGTGTAATCTGCCTCACCCACAACATCAGAGCAACAGTGAAGCCTCACCAGGGAAAGTTTCCTTTACCTAAAATGGCCGGAGAACAAATCATCATTGACTACACAGATATGATTGATAAGGTTAGAGGGTTCAGGTATCTCCTAGTGGTGGTAGATGCATATACAGGATGGCCAGAGGCCATACCATGTCGCAGGGAAGATGCAGACTCAGTGATCAAGTTTCTTATCACTCATTACATCCCCCTACATGGGTTCCCCAGAAGGGTGAGGTCAGATAATGGCAGCCATTTCAAGAATCATCATTTGCAGACAGTTGAGAAGTCCCTTGGACTCAGACACAACTTTGGATCAGTGTATCATCCACAGTCGCAGGGAAAGGTAGAAAGAATGAATCAGAGTATCAAACAGAAGCTCAGTAAGGCCTGTGATGCCACAGGCATGAACTGGTTAGACGCACTACCTTTGGCCCTATTGTCCCTTCGCAGTTCTGTAAACAGAGGCACAGGCTTCTCTCCTTTTGAGCTAACACATGGTCACCAGTTTCCTGGACCTGGAGCATTAGCAGTAGGGAAAGAAGTAGAAGAGATGGATAGCAAACCATATTACCAGCAACTTAAGGGCTTGGTATCAGATTTCTCCACCCAGGTTGCTGACGCCAAAGGGGGACCGGAGAAGCACGAGGCTAACACCGCAGAATTCATCTGGCTGAAGGTCATCCGTCCGAAGTGGCTCAACCCAAGGTTCACCGGCCCGCACAGAGTGACTCAGAGGACATCACATGCAGTTCGCCTCGAAGGAAAGGGGGAAACGTGGTATCATTGGAGCCAGTGCGCCGTTGGAAAACCTCCAGCAAGGACGTTAGACGACATCAGAACTGACATCGCTGCAGCAGGACGAGAGAGCGACACCTCTGACGACGACAGCCCAGCAGAAGCAACGACCCACACAACAGATGACAAGGACAAAGACACAGAGGTAACAACAGGCGATCTTGGAAAGGAGATTACGGCCGGCGAGGAGGCGGACACGAGTCTACGGACCCCGACCCCTGAAACACACGACTCCATATAGGACCCGACTTTTTTACTCCCACCTTTAGGGGCACTTTCCAATAAGTAGCAGCATTTTTGTGCCCACCTATAGGGCCTCTTTCTAATAAGAGTAGTAGGTTATATATAACGAGAGGTTAGCCCTATAATTAAAGGGCAGTGAAAGTCTCCCCAATCACCAGACCTTCTATTTAACAGGTTTTTACTGAACCTTATATTTAACAGGTTCTGGGAGCACAGTATTTACCATTACAGGGTACTATTTTACACCCTTGTTTTAAAGGATCTCCTTAGGAGATTTTAGCATTGTGTTCAGAAGAACCTAATTACAATAACACGGACCACTGATTAAAGGTACTCAATAATGACAGACTGTGGATTACACTTCCTTATTGTTTGTTGGTGTACTCTGCTAGTGGGAATCGTGGTTTACTTGGGACACTGTTTGTATCTTGAACACCATCCTTAGTTATATGGCCTATTCGTGAATAGCCTTATTATTTTGATTGAGTGTTAATTCCTTGTGTCCTAGTAAATCTCCTATTATTAATAACAGAAATAACCCTTGTTGTTGTGTTACATTGAAAATAACAACCTAACCATGTATGGGAGTTGGAGATGGTTGCTAGGGATGTCCCTGGTCACGATCATCACCGTTACCGTTATTTTTGTTTTGACTGATTCCATTGACCACCCAGACTCCATTCCCCCGCCAGAGGAGTCCGTAACTAGGGTCAAACGGGCCAAATATAGGTAAAAGTTACCAAAATGCCTCCTAAACAAACCTTCACTTTCCAAGCAGGTAGTGATGGAATAATACAAATCGACCTGTGCAAAATTGCCCCCTGCAGAAACCTCGACAGGAAATATTCCTACCTAGCCAAATACGTCTGCTTAGCCCCTGCGGTATGTAACAGAAGCGTCACAGATAGGGTCAAAGGCGATCCTTACACTTACAGAGGCAGTGCATTTGCCAAAGGCGACCCCTATCTGTCCGTCACATACACCTACGGTTGTGCCTGCGAGTCCTGGTCCGGTGTCCTAGCAAATTCGGGTCCTGATGACTGGGGATACACGCCATCTTACCGATCAGCGGCAATTGTTAGATCCCTCAAATATAGAATGAAAGTGGTCAGGAGAAACCCAGACGTCCCGTGCTCCGCCAGGTTTTGTAATCCGGTGCTCATAACGCTAAAGAAGGTCGTGCTCTCCGACGCTGGACTTTATGTCCTCGCGGTACATGCAGGAAGGGGTTCGCCACAAGGCCTCTTCGAAATTAAAGTTATACCAAAGAGAGAGCAAAACCGTCGTCAGGGAGCATCTAAGGTTAAATACTTGTCTAAAGTCACATGTACGGATAAATGTACGGGGGATTATAGCCAACTTCAACCTCTAGACATCATCCAAATGGCCACAGGATACATAGATGACAATTTATGGCTAAAATGGGTTGTCCGAACAGCCCAAGAACAAATGGCAGGGGATTGCCTAGCCTGTGCTACAGCCCGCCCGCAATTAGTCACTGACCCTGCGCCCCTATTTTCCACAGATACCTGGGGTTACAACTGTATGTTACAACTGACCAAGATGGCTAGTCCTCCTAACTGCACCACCCTGGCCAAGGTTTTCCCTCCAATTGACAATGGTACTAGGACAGGCCCATTCACGCCTAACAGAGGCGCCGGTGGGTACACATGTTTCACCATGGTCCAAAAATCTCCGCGTTTTGATCTAGGAAATATCTCTGCGGATTGGTGTAACCACACCGTGTCTGGTAATAGTATAGGACATTGGGCCAGGGGTGGTCTCTACTATTATTGTGGGGGCCACCGCCTGTTCACCCGTATCCCCGAACTATCTGTGGGGTTGTGTGCTATGGTGCGCCTCCATGCACCCCTAATGTTACGAGGCGAAAAACTGGTGCACACGGACCCTAAAGCCTCCCTCAACATCAACCTAGTCACTCGACGTAGGGGACACGTGTTGTCCAAGCGCTACGCCCCAGGCCCCTTTGATTTATCTGCCAACTCTCCCACTTACATGGACTCCATAGGGGTGCCACGGGGTGTTCCCAATGAGTATAAACTCGCTGATCAAGTTGCCTCAGGTTTTGAGAACATTCCTTTCCTCGCAGCTATCTTCCCTATCACCCCTAACAAGAATGTAGACAGGATCAACTATGTACATTACAATGTGCTCCGTTTAGCTAATCTCACTAGGGACGCTGTAGAAGGACTCGCTGAACAGCTGGGGCCGACTTCCCTTATGGCAGTTCAGAATAGAATGGCCCTTGACATGCTGTTAGCTGAGAAAGGAGGTGTGTGTTCAATGTTTGGTGATATGTGTTGTACTTTCATTCCAAACAATACGGCTCCGGACGGTTCCGTCACAAAGGCTTTAGAAGGTCTTCGCACACTATCCATAACTATGCATGAACAATCAGGGATACACAACCCCTTGGAGGAATGGTTTACAAACATGTTTGGTCCATGGAAAGGTTTAATAATGTCTCTTTTGATTTCTATAGCTACTTTTATTGCCATTTTAGTAACATGTGGTTGTTGTTGTGTGCCTTGTATCCGCTCATTGTGTGTTAGATTCATCAGTTCCACCATTGAAGGAAAAGCTGTCCCTCCGTACCAAATGCCCTTGTTGGCTTATGCATCGGAAGGAGAGGATAGCATGATGACTCAGCAGACAGGGACGCAGTTTTAATATACTTTGGTCTCCCTCCACTGTCATAAGAGGTTGTTATGGTGGGCAGTTCCCGAAGGTTTAAAGTACTCTAAATCCCAGCTTCTGATGGATTTATATAATGTTGGGGGACAGACACAGTAGAAAAGAATGACAGTGGTTATGTGTCGAATGCTTTGTGTGAATTGATCTCTGGAGGTGAGATCAAAAGGGGGATTAAAGTAACCTGTATATCCTATATAACCTGTTCAATAATTATAACCTGTTTTAATAATTATAACTTTGTCTGTGTAAAATGTATACTTATGAAACTAGACCAAGTGTTCTTATTTTGTTTTGTTTGATGTGGTCAATTGTGTGTGCGTTGACTTAGGAATGTAGAGGATCCAGTCGCCCCCCCGGGTTTTTAATGGGCCGGATAGGAGCATGGGGGGGTTGTAGGAGAAAGGTAATAAAACTGACACCATTGAGTCTATGCAGAGATTGTACTGAGAGAAAGATTGGGATGCGGAGTGGTACGGCCAGGTGCTGAGGATAAACGAAGATAAGGATTGGTACCTCACCCCCGTGCGACCCAGAATTGTTTATTTTATGGCTGCCATAAAAGACCTGGGACTGATCGGCGGCGCAGGAGATCCAAAGTTCCCACACCTATGGCTGACTCACTCTGATTCGCTGTTTAGACCTCGTCGATGGCTGACTCACTCTGATTCACTGCCTAGGGCTCGCCCAGGAGTGAGTCCACCAATGGATGAACACCTAGGGAGGAGCAACCGACACAACTCCTCCCACACAACTCCTCTCCGTTTGTGGGCATAAATATTATGAATTCTGTACACTCGGGGCCTCTGTTCTGTCTGACTGTCTGATACGTACATCGCACGGTAGTAAGAGCCAAGGCCCGAAGTACTTCGTTATATTGTACTGTTGTTTTTACCATTAAATCAGCTTATTGTTAAACCTCATATCTCTGCGTCTGAGCCGTTCCTTTTTACAGCAGACCACTCATCAAACGAACGGCGCGGAGGGGGCTCGAACCTTCAACCACTGAAGGCTGCTTCACCCCAACAGTTCTGAGGCAGAGTTTTGCGTGCATATGATACGCCCAACCCGGTATCACGGCAAGATGTGAACTGTTACGATTTACCATGCTGGAAAATACCCGGAAATGCCAAGCAAATGCTCTACCACGACGGTCGGTTGTTATTGTCAGGGGTGCACATAACTTTCTCAGTGAGGTACTCAGAAGAGTACCTGGAGTCAGTGTTTGGTACTCCAACTTCTGGCTCCACTCAAAGTATTTGATGAAGCCCTCTGTATCGCGAACGTCA
>JASDAP010000086.1:0-21306 GCA_031216635.1 Dissostichus eleginoides | reverse complement strand
CTCGAGGCTGAAGATAAAATCTCAGATCTCGCCTCCATCACAATCCCACATCTCCAAACTTTCATCCTCATTGCCATAACTTTAGATAAGAAAACTATTTAAAAGGGGCCCTATTATGATTTGCAGTTTCTCTTTCCTGTAGTGCTCTATAGGTTTTTGTGTTAATGGTCTGCAAAGGCTAAAATCCCTGTGTTCCCTCCATTGTTTGTTTGTTTGTTTGTTTATTTATTTAAAGGACAGTGCACATTGATCAACATTTCTGTAAACTGCCAGTGTTAGCCAGCAGGCACATTTTCAACTGTTGTCCTTTTGGCAAGATGTTAAAATAACCAAAACAAGACTAGAGAAATAAAAACAGAATACAAAAAACAATACACACAGCAACACACAACAACAGTACAACAATAAATAGGAACAGACAAACATGCAAACAGATGAAATACTATCATACTATGATACAGTTAAAAGTGTTCACATTTGTGATTGCTTAAAAGCCAGTTCTTAAGATAGTGGTTAAATGTATGATAGGAGGTGTTATTCCTTATCTGTATTGGTATTGTGTTCCAAAGTGTTGATGCCCTCACAGAGAAACATTGTTTACCAAAGGAACTGGACCTAAGAGGGACTGTGCAGTCCCCTCTTAGGGCAGACCTTGTGGTTCTGCTGTTTGAATTTTTCTGCTGTATAAAAGTGCAGAGTGGTTGGGCTGCCTTGCCGTTTATAATCTTAAAAATGAGACATGCATCAGTGTGTTTTAAAATATTTTCCCAGCTGAGCAGGTTATGTTTTACCAGGATTTTGCAATGGTGGTATTGCTTAGGTTTTCTGTCCAAAACTTTGAGAGCTTGTTTGTGAAGTGATAGGATAGGCCTTAATAGAGAACCGCAGTGACGCGTCCTAAAACCCGGAAGTAAACTTCTTCCGGTTCCTTCGTCAAAAAACAATGCAATTTCTCCATAGGGTTTTGGAAAATAGCTCAAAATAAGGTCTGTGGTTGAAACACATTTAAGAGAGGGATCACGTTTTGTTCAGCCAGATAATCTCCACATATCTACGCTACTTTTATAATTTTCGAATCATAAATCTAGTCGCCAGAAGCAAAATGCTAACGTTATGCTATAAAGGAACTACAAGCTAGAACGGCAGGGTCGCACTACTCAACGTCACGCCAACTTAAGATCGCCTCAACTGACTTTCGCGCGCTTGCATATCTTAACAAAGCTTTTCATTTTAGCCACGCTGAATTTAACTAGAAGTCATGGCTCTGTCCATTACCAGTCTAATATCTTTTTACAAAGATGACAAGAAGAGTGTAGATAGAGGAGAGAACTACTACAAGTCAGGACACGTACAACAGTGCAGCCTGGATGAAGGTGTGCTTACCGGTGTTGTGAGGGCTAGCATGAGGGACAAGGTTTATAGAGTGTCGGTGAGTAGTTATAGCAAGAGCACCGTTAACCTAGAGTTAATTTATTCACATTAGTGATATTAATTCCCATCAACAAATCCATTTTATGTGTCACATGAAATCTTTATTACAAATATTACACACCAGAAAACACAGAAATATCCATGAAATAAACATACAGTAGGCTATAAAAAATTAAAAGGGATAATTGGGAAGGCATTACAAATGTAAATATATTTTAAATAATGAAACAATCCCACCCCACAGGTATCTACAGGAGAAGAGGGAATTCTCTCCACAAAATGTGAATGCCCACGTGGAGAATGGAAATGCAGTCATGCGGCTGCATTAGCCATCTTTGCCATCCACAATTTCAGCTGCACTGACACCCCCTTGTCAGTGGAAGAAGCCAAAGGCAGCTAAACGTACGCATTCAGTGGAGGAGCTATTTCCTCCTACCAATAACTCATTTAACCCGCTGACAAGAGAGCCCACCTCCGAAGATCGTGACTGGCTGAGGGACAGACTCAGGGGCAGGTTCTCAGGAATTTCTTGGCTTCTCTCCCCCGAGCCAGAAGAGGAACACTACAGCTTGGAAACACTTACTGTTCCTGAAATCATCCAATCTGTTGGGCATCAGGGACCTGAGGCAATTGTGGCAAGCATGGCATTGTCTCAGAAGCAACAGAGGGCAATTCAGGTGGCTACCACTGGTCAGCGAACCAACCCAAACTGGCATTTGTTCAGGAAAGGAAGGTTGACTGCCAGCAACTTTGGAGCTGTCCTTAGGTCAAAGCGTGTGACTGCTTCCCTTATTGCCAGGGTGCTAGGGCAACAGCAGGCCCTTGATGGTGTTTTGTCTGTACAGTGGGGGACTATGAATGAATGTGAGGGCGTCAGGGCATTCACCACTGCAACCCAGATGCAGGTCCATGAGTCAGGTTTGTGGCTCTCCCAAACAGGATTGTTGGGGGCATCTCCAGATGGTCTGGTAGGGTCTTCCGCTGTGCTGGAGGTAAAGTGTCCCTACGGAGCCAGGGAAATGACAATTAGCGAAGCATTGCACATCAAGGGCTTCTGTGTCAGTAAGGAAGGAGAAAAATTCAGCCTGCGTGAGGAACATCCTTACTGGCACCAAGTGCAAGGTCAGCTTCACCTCACTGCAAGAGAGACTTGCTACTTTGTGGTCTGGACTACGAAAGACAGTGTCATCATCCGATAGCCCGAGATGGACAATTGGCAGCCTAACCTGTTGGCTCTTGAGACTTTTCAAGGCCCACATGCTTCCAAAGCTGGCACTGCCCAAATAATCACCTTTGTCACTGTTGTGGTTATTTTCTGAAAAGACAGAAAACCAAAAGGCATATTAATTACTTGTTCTGAGTTCAGAGAGCACTGCTGTTAAATTAAATATTCTTTTTAGAGAAAACTCAGCTTCAGGATGTTATGGTTGCTATTTGAAGATCTTTCTTGTAGCTGCTGCGATCCTTGTTTGAGTCGTTCATAATGTTCAATAAAAATATCATAAATCTATTTATTTTCAAATATAGTACTTTTAAGAATTGTGAATCGTTTTGAGTTTACATTTACTCACTTTGCAATGTTGTGGTTGTTAGAGTGTTAGGTTTCTGAATACAGAGAATAACATATTACCCACCCTACATACCTACCCCGAGAGGCCAGACTTTTAAAAGGTAAGAAGACAGTTTAAAGATTTATATTTGCGGATATATATCAGCATCCATCCATCCTCCATCTTCTCCCGCTTATCCGTGGTCGGGTCGCGGGTAGCAGTTCCAGCAGCATTATCAGCACATCTCCGTCAAATTAACATTGTATTAAACAGAACCTAATAAAATGCACCCAGTTTAAAGAAATTGTTTGAGTTTAATGATGAACTCAAAATGTAAAACAAAGTATGAAACATGTTTTGGATTGATAAAACAGCAGAATCTAAATAAAAGAAATAAAATGCACCCAATGAAAAGACATAGTTTGAGTGTATGATGAACTCAAAATGTAAAACAAAGTATAATATAATACATTTTATTTATTTTGCGCTTTCTACAACTCAAAGACGCTTTACAGTATGAGGGAGGGTAGACAAACAACGACAGGCAAACAAATAAATAGTAAATAAACAGAAAAGGCAGTCAGAGGAAGATTGAGAAGAGAGGGGGTAAACAGAGTTGAAAATATGTGTATGAAACATGTTTCTGGACATATGTGTTTACATGTGAAAGAAACTATTTTTCTGCCACCTCTTTTATGAGGGGACGTTGGAAGTTCACTAGTGCGCAACATACCTGCACCAGTTTATCTGCGAAGTGCCTCAGGTGAGATGGAATGAACTTTAGGATCCTAAATTCTTTCAAACGAGCATTTGCTCTCTCGACGTGAATCCTATTTTGTGCGATAAGCTTTGTAGCCTGTGCTTGGCTGTGTGTCAGTTGGCCATGACAGAGGAATGGGGGAATGTTGACAGTGACTCCTTCAGGAAGAATGTTCTGGATTAAGAATCCCTTGTCAGCCAATATCAGATCTCCTGGTTTGAAATGCTGAAGAACACCAGAATCCCGTACTATTTCTTTGTCACTTGTTGATCCTGGGTATAGTTTGCTGCAGTATGTGATCACAGCATTTGGTGCTACCCCGAGCAGTAGTTTGAAGGAGTGCATGCCACGGTAAGCAGAGTAGGTCTCTTTCTGGATATCCATTTGCTTGGGGATAGCAATTTTGATGTCCGTACAATCCACTATCATTCTGCAGTTTTGCATGTGCCGAAAAGAAGAAGGCAAGCTGGTTTTATTTTTCTCCCGGCTGGGAACAGTACTCATTATGTCCTTAAAAAGTAATTTGTGGAGAACCTCTATAAATGTTACAATCACATTTCTGACGGTGCTTTCCCCGCAGTGAAAGAGTGCAGCCAGATGAAGGTGTGTGTAATTATGACGCAGTTTCATGAGGGTCATGAAAACTTGGTCTTCAAGACTCAGTGCCTTGGGAACCAACCTTCTGGGTATGTAATGGAACCCTCAAAACGAGCAACATACTCACACACAGCACTGAATGTGTGTCTATCTGGCAATCCTGTCTCCATCCGAAGAACCTTTTCACTCAGCTGAGAGGCAGAATACTTGTCACGGCAGTAACTCTGCTTTGCCTTGGACTCCTCTAGCTGGATCTCTAGCTGCATTATGCGTCTTTGCTGAGATTGAAGTTTTTCTTCTACCGTGGTCGCTTGCTCCTCGGCATTCTCAGGTAGTGGTTGAGGACCTTCATTTGCAGCCGCCTGTGTTGATGGACCTGCTTCCTCCTCAGTCATTAGACACGCAGCTTCTTCTTCCATTCCATCAAGTATCCCTCTCAGACAGTAGGAATGCTCTTCTACATTCTGTGCTTCAAATGAAACAGTCCTTTTTCTCTTTAGCAAAGGAAAATGACAGCTGCAGATGCGGGAACAGGCATTGGGCCTCCTGTCAGCTCGTCTGTTTGGAAGATATAAAATATTAGTTTCATGGAAGTCACACACATATAAGAGCATTAAGACATTAAGGGATAGTGGTGATCTAATGGATAGTGAGGTGGGCTGAAGATCGGAAGGTTGTGAGTTCAAATCCCACCATGAACACCACCGCTAGTGTGCCCTTGAGTAAGGCACTTAGCCCTTAGTTACTCCAAGGAGAATGTCCTTGTAATTGGTGATTGTAAGTCGCTTTGGATAAAAGCGTCAGATAAATGAAATGTAATGTAAGACTGACATACAGTACACAGGCTAAAAACAAAACATCTAAAGATATAACCTTGCACTTTGATAAGTCTCGTGAACGTTTTCACTATTTAGACATTTTTATAGATCAAAATGTAATCAAAGAAATAAATGGTACATTAATCCATATTGAAAATAGGTGTCAGCTGCTACACTAATTATAATAGTTATATTTCTTAATTAAGATAAGATATTACTTTATTGATCCCAATTTGGGAAATGTTTGTGTTGCAGCAGCATAAAAAGAAAAACTAAATATAAGTTATTATATATACAAAAGTATGTGAGGGATGGAATATTAAATATTAAATTGAACATAAATGTAAAATTTACATGTGATTTCACATCCAAGAGAAGCTATGGAGCAGAGAGTTCTCTGCCAGCCAGAGGTGATTTGTTATTAGTTCAATATGTCAAACTGATTTCCCTGACTACAATCTTTAGTTACATGGTGAAACGTTATGCTGCTTGTACTAATTAGACTTATCATATAAGCCACACAGGTTTTAATAGGATATATATTCATTAGCTTTACTTATGTTGCGGTCGTTTCAGCAGCGCCATCTCTAAAACGGCGATACAGTCACTACCATCATTTACATTTGACCGTGACATGGACAAAAATGTAACGTCAGCTTACCTCATAGCACGAATCCAGACTCTCCTTTGGAAAACATTGGCCGGGAAACGATAGAACGAGCACGTTTCACGCGAAGACCTGTGGCTGCAACCCGGAGCAAAGCAACAAACCATAGCGCTAGCTTTAGCTAACGTTAGCTAACGAAACAAACTGCTGAGTAAAATTGGAAAACACTGGAAATTAACTATTCTATAATGTGTAAAACTACGGTGCCAAAAACGACTATTAACGACTATAAATGATGATGGTCAGATAAAGATATAGATACTAAAGATACTAAAGATACTACAGATACTTAAGATAGGCATATACTCTCTTTCAAGCAGAACACAGGGGGAAAGAAATTTAGCGGGAGTGTTTACGTAATCGGCGTAATGACGTACAACGGCCTCGACCATTTCTGTCGTCCACTAATGCCACTTGTTAACAACCATCGTTTTTCCGACACGTAAACTCTTCAGAAATCACCAGCGGGGTCACTGCTGATGTATTTAATGTGGTAGAACAAAACGTGATCCATCTCTTAATTTTGTGTCAAACACAGACCTTATTTGGAGCTATTTTCCAAAACCCTATGGAGAAATTGCATTGCTTTTTGACGAAGGAACCGGAAGTGGTAAAAATGCTAACTTACTTCCGGGTTTTAGGACGCGTCACTGCGGTTCTCTATTTTGTGCTATTCACCTGGGTCCAGCTCGTCATACAGTATGTTAGGTGGGGAATGATCATGGCAGTCATATAGAGTTTTGCTACAGGTGTTGTCAAACAGTTCCTTATATATTTAAAGTTTGCTAGATTGTATTTAGTTATTTGCATTACCTTTCTCACTTGTTTTTTGAAGGATAGAGTAGTGTCAAGGATAATGCCTAGATATTTAAAATGTGTAACTGTTTGAATGACCTCCCCAGACATATAGAAATTGGGTTCAGTGTCGGTCTTGCTAAAAAACATACAGACTGTCTTCTTAATGTTTAGATATAGCTGTGAGTCAGTAAGCCATTGATGTACATGTACCATTGCATCACTTAGTTTGGCAGCAGCTTGGGCCTTGGTTTTTGCATGGACATAAATGACAGTGTCATCAGCATACATTTGCACCTCACATCCAGTGCACATTGATGGCAAGTAATTTATATAGAGGCTGAATAGAATTGGGCCCAGGATAGATCCCTGGGGTACACCCAGTTCCTTCCTCAGGGGTGGTGATGTCTCGCCAGTTACCCTGACACACTGAACTCTATCTGACAGATAGGAGCTCCTCTAGTCTATTGCACTGGGTGAGAAATTCAAATAAGACATTTTGTGAATGAGTACTTGACAGTGTTGTAGTCAAGTCATCAATTCACGAGTCCAAGTCACTCTCGAGTCACCACTCTTCGAGTCCAAGTCCGAGTCACCTAGGGAGAGTCGTAGTCGAGTCCGAGTCCAAGTCTGAGTCACCCAAGGAGTGTCCGAGTCGAGTCCGAGTCATCATTACCTGTGTTCGAGTCCAAGTCTGAGTCACCAAAGGAGTGTCCGAGTTGAGTCCGAGTCATCATTACCAGTGTTCGAGTCCGAGTCCAAGTCCGAGTCAACCAAGAAGAGTCCAAGTCAAGTCAGAGTCACAAGTCTTCATGTATTAATCTTCGTGGATATATGTGTTGAAATGTAGCTGCTCCTCTACATTGCTTTTATCCTGTCATGTTATACTAATGTGTCTATTGAACTGCTGTGAAGCGAGTTTGGTTACAATTCTTGTAATAGGTGCTATACAAATATAAAGCTTATTACTAATATTAATATTATTATTATTGTAGATGACCTTTAATATGTCTAACTATATTTAAAATGAGTTACCTTTTAGAGAAGTGATTATATTTGTATGCCAATATTTTCTTATGGTAAAGTTTTCGTTTTGCACTTTTATTTTGTTAATAATAAGATCGGGACTCTTATTTTGAAGGAACTTTTACCGGAAGTCAATCGACAACGAGCAGTGTAAACACACATGTATAATGACGGATAGATGACGTATGAATTAACATATACTAAATAGTTGCATTCGGTTTTTAGCACCAGGCTGATAAGGGCACAAGCTCTTACGTTGGTAATGATTGTATACAAGCAAGGGTGTGCAATAAACAGATACCATCAGTTAGAGAGTCCAAGTCAACTTGCGCGAGAATTCACGAGTCCAAGTCAATCAGTGCGCGAGTCCGACTCGAGTCACGGGTCCCGAAAATCGGCACTCGAGTCACGGGTCCCGAAAATCGGCACTCGAGTCCGAGTCCAGGACTCGAGTACTCCATCTCTGGTACTTGATGATTGACTGTATCAAAAGCTTTCTTAAGATCTAAGAAGATTGCTCCAACAATGCCTCCTTTGTCCATTTTTGATTTGATGTTTTCCACAAGGAAACAATTTGCGGTCTCAGTGGAATGATTGGCTCAGAAGCCGAATTGCATGGGGTGTAGTGTGAAAGGACTACTACGGTGGCTGAGAGGTGCAATCGACAATTACAAAGTGTAAAACACTTTAACAAAGCTTGAGACAAATTTACATTTTATAAAGCAAAATAAATATCCCTTGAAACTGTAATTTCGACTATTACCCTTCTGCCATTCATTGCAGGTCACTAAAATGCATTTAAACTAGAGAATCATAATGCTACAAACACTACAGCATAATTGTGTAACAAACATCCAGTATAACACTAACTAAACTATACCTTTCATAAGGTGCATATTTATTCATAACTTCATTCATAACTACACGTGTGGAAATATTCAGTGGGCGGGAGCCTTTAGACACACTATCTCACTCACACCATCTCCGTGTCAGACCACGTTATCCCCAAGATGGCGCCGCACGGGGGAAGCTAAGCTAATACACACACACATTCATACACTCTTTTAAACATGTAAACAGCGCTACAAACACTCCACACTTTCAGTCGGCCGTCACACCATATACGCGAACATTAAGGGGGGGTTCGTATGATTTTTGCACCTTTTACCAACCTGTAATGAGCAGGTGAGACAGGAGCAATGAGGACACAGGTTATTGGGTTTCCTTCCAGATTGCTTCTGAGGAAACATCGGAAGTCCGTCCCTCTAACCGGTCCCCGGAACACAAACGTTCCGCCATACTACTAAATGCATTGCTCAACCCCGTTAATGAAATGAAAATAGACAGATGTACAAAATAAAAGCATATTCTATCTCTTAATAATAATAATAATAATTATATTAATGTGGTCACACATCCCAGGGGTGCCACACAGGCTGCTTCGTTATAGCCAGTGTTGGGCAAGTTACTTCCAAAATGTAATATATTACATATTACTTATTACTGTCTTTTTAAAGTAATAAGTTACATTACAATATTACTGTCTTTGAAATGTAATGAGTTACACTACTTTTTAGTTACTTTTTAGTTACTTTCACCAAAATAACCGCAAAAGAATGGCTAGGTATTTTAAATGCTAAAATGTAGTTTAGTGCAGTCATTATACATCCAGTGAAGGGCAATGTGGTATAGCATAACAACTGTGTAGGCCATTAAGGCTACAAACAACTGTTATTACACGGCTTAGTTGAATACTCGATTCTGATTGTAAATTCTTAACATGTGACACTTTGTTAATACAGTACAGACCACTGTCAAGGACTATAATGAAGGTTGCTAAGGAGGATCAAGAAAGAGAAAGGAAAAGAGGTTAAAAGAAGGAGCGCTGGACGTCAGATAAATCACCAGAAGAAGGCAGAGAGGAAGTAAACACTAACAGGAACACGGAATGGGCTCTGTATTTTGTTTAGTATATGGCCATGTACTGTACAGGCCCGGTTCCAGAACAAAATGACTTGGGGTGCCTCTGAGATTACAGGGTGCAGCACTAGTAGGTTTACATGAGCAATAGTGGCCGGCAACAGCAATGAAAAAAATAGCATTGAGGTTATGGTCCTCAATGAACAGATTATGGCATTTGTTATGTTTTGAAACCAAGCAAGTGAGAACATTTCAAGTGTGTTAAAAGTGCAATCCTGAAATATTTCATATAGTCCAAAGTGGACTATGGCAAGGAAAAGCACAAAAGCTTCAAAACTGTACTGATAAAACAAAAGAGAACATATTGTAAAATCAAGGCAAATATTATTTGAACCAGCTCATGGTTTGAAATGGCAAACATTGAAAAGCAAAAGTATTATTAAAACCATGTACTACATCATCACCTTGGTCCCATCATATACTCTGGGAAGAGAATATTTACTGTGCTTGAAAACTGGTATCACATCAGAGGTTGACTTTGTGACCTGGAGAACATTTCAGCTGCAACATTAGCTTGTTGATAAGCTTGGGATATGAGATCTTTTTGTAGCCATTCGTGGTGAAGGCATCTGTGCTATTGTATGCATTATTTTTTGATCCAACATTTCTACAGGCATGGCAGAATATGGCACTATTTTCACATGAATATTCTAGCTATTGTCTATTTTTATACCACGAGCTGCAAAATGACCGCCTTACCCCACTGTGCAGGCGGGTACTTGTTTAGATATACCTGGGCAGGCTCTGTTTTGCCGTGGTATCCTGGCACCTGCGGGCCGCATAGGGGCGGCGTAGTTTCGGGTGACGAGACGAAGACTGATGCCCCGGGGGCGAGGGCAGCGAGTCAGGCGGGAGTAAGCTAGTGTCCACAACGGAGGGTAACGTGATTTCCCCATCTGACCTGTTGCTATTGCCTGCAGTAGATGCAGTGTTGCTGGCGTTTAGTGATGGTTGCTTTAACCATTTTCGTATAAATGATTATCCACAGATGTGTGTCACTGCTGTGGAAGCACTTTGGAAATGATGCACGTGCAGCGGAGCAGGTCACGCGCACCTGACACAATTTGTTGTTTTTATTTTTCGCTCCGTTCTCTTTTTTGAATAGAGGGTGCATAACATTCAACTGGGGTGCAATGCATGCCTATGCACCCCCGAAGATCCCGACGCGAAGCCTAAAGGGTAAACACCAGGTTTACTAATCTACCCGCACAATTTTTCTCTGGTGTCGGAATGTCTCGCTATGTTAGTACATTCTTAAAAAACAAAACACCATTTAATTTCGGGTTAAAATGTGTTGTAACTGCGTTACTGAGCATTGTAACGGGTAATATATTACCCAAATTGCATTAGTAATGCGTTACATTACTTCGTTACAGCAAAAAGTAATATATTACTGTAACTCCGTTACTTTTGTAACGCGTTACACCCAACACTGGTTATAGCCACACACACCTCTACACACACACACACACCTCTACACACATCGAACTGCCCGATTATTCCCCCTATTACTCGTTTTATGAAGGAGATGTCCGGTCCACAAGGCGCATGACGTGTGTGTTTGTGCTGTGCTCAGTTCCGCTCTGTGTGTGTTCAGTGTGTTTGTGTATGTCTGAAACCAGCATTTGTTTTCAAATTACCATGAACAGTAATTTACACACATCTGGCCAACTCCATAGGTATATGTGTGTGTTCCCAAAGGAAATAAATGTGTTTAATCTTAATCTCGATGTAGTGCTCAGTGCTGTCGGAGTGCAGTGGAACACTGCAGTCAACTCAGCCATCTCTCGCGTTTGCTTGGTCAAATCAGCAGCTCTTCATTTGTGAGTGCGCGATTAATCGCGCCTTTACCGTAATCGACCGAGAAGCGGCACTGACGCTAGTACAAGAGTAAAATAATACATGTTTTTGTGCTATATTTGCAATATAAAATATGTTTGGCCATAAGTTCTTAATAAAACTGACACTGTTGGACTCAGTACTAGTTTGACTGCTACCAACAATAAAATGAAGTACTTTTACTGTGTACTTTTTCAGTTATTCTCTGTCAAACTCCCCTCCTGAGAACATTTCAAGCCACTTCTGCTATATTTGATAAGGGATAAAATGATTTTTAGCCATAAGTTCTGAATACAATTGGTACTGTTGGACTCAGTACTACTTGGACTACTACCACAAGTACAATCAAGTATTTTTACTCTGTACTTTTTGAGTAATACTTGGTTAAACTCCTGTCCTGAGTACAATAATTCATAGTTCATATACAATACAGGAATTATTGTACTCAGGACGGGAGTTTGACCGAGTATTAATCAAAAAGTACACAGTAAAAGTAGTTGATTGTACTTGTGCTAGTAGTCCAAGTAGTACTTAGTACTGACTGAGTCCAACAGTATCGATTTCATGCAGAACTTTTTGCAAAAAATCATTTTATCCCTCATCAAATATAGCAGAATACATGAATTATTGTACTCAGGACGGGAGTTTGACAGAGTATTACCCAAAAGGTACACATTAAAAGTACTTCATTTTATTGTTGGTAGCAGTCAAACTAGGACTGAGTCAAACAGTGTCAGTTTTATTAAGAACTTATGGTACAAATTATTTGTATCGCAAATAAAGCAGAAAAAACATGCATTATTTTACTCTTGTACTACTAGCGTCAGTGCGGCTTCTCGGCGATTACCGTAAAGGCCCGATTAATTGCGCACTCAAAAATGAAGAGCTGCTGATTTGACCAAGCAAACGCGAGAGACGGCTGAGTTGACCGCAGTACCCAAACGGACGACACCATCTTAATATCTTCTGAAAACAAATGTAAGTGTCACACACACACACACACGCTCTGGTGACCGGACATCTCCTTCATAAATAGAATAATAAGGCGTAATAATCGGGCAGTTCGATGTTTGTAGAGGTGTGTGTGTGTGTGTAGAGGTGTGTGTGGCTATAACGAAGCAGCCTGCAGTCACTCTTTAGCTGTCTAATGAAGGTAAACACAGCGAAGGCTGTGTGTAAAAGGCACAGCTCCACTTCCTACTTGGCGAACCTGTAACTTTCTTGTGTGCACAAGAACGTATCTCTTGCGCACGAGAAAGTATATCGTGATGAGCAAAACCATGTCACTTGGCCCAGGTGGTTTCCACAGAACGGACAAAACATGTTTAACGACCATAAAGGTCCATAGGTACCGGCGGTCTATCCGCCAAAACAAACTTAAGTTTGTGTCAATCACTTGCACGTCACTTCTGGTATGATGGGCATTCCCTTTCCGGTTTGATTCTCTAGTTTGTTAAAGTGTTTCGGCAAATGTTAAAGTGTTTCGGGAAATGTTAAAGTGTTTCGGCAAATGTAAATTTGTCTCTAGCTTTGTAAAAGTGTTTCGCATCTTGTTAATTTGTTTTTGTTAATGTTAAATTATTTTTTCTTTGGTAAAAGTGTTTTGCTAATGTAAATTTGTTTTATAAAATGTAAATTTGTTTTATAAAATGTAAATTTGTCTCAAGCTTTGTTAAAGTGTTTCACACTTTGTAATTGTCGATTGCACCTCTCAGCCACCGTAGACTACTGTTAAGATGTCCAGGCAATTGCTCAGCTACACATTTCTCAGAGATCTTAGACATGACAGGTAAAACACTAATGGGCCTATAGTTGTTTGCATCAGTCGCATCCCCGGATTTGTGGACTGGCAAAACAATGGCTGACTTCCAGTCTTTTGGGAATTTTCCCTCCCTAAAAGAGGTGTTAATTATTTTAGTAATTGTCCCTGTGAGAGTGGTAGCATGTTTCTTTAGAAACAGAATCCAGTCCAAAAGTGTCTTTTGATTTGGAATTGTTTAAAGAAGAAATTATAGAATTAACTTTGGATCCAGAAGTCTCTGTCAGGGAGAAGACTGGCTGTGTACTATCAATAGGTGATATGTGACCTGCTCCATCGAAATCAGTCGCATTGACCCGAAGACACAGTTTTAGTTGTATACACTGTTGGAAAGATGAGATTTGTAGCTTTCTAATAATATCAGGATTGTTGTTGTACTCCAAATATTAAGCAAAATATGTCACATTATATAATGACTGTCACCGAGTCATCATTTTGAGAAAAAGGCCTTTAAAGTTTCCTCTTCTCTGGAATCCATCGATCTGATTGATTATTAGCGGAGCAAATGATCGAAATACTACGGAGGGAAGATATTTTCGTTTGGATTACTGGTCTGGGGGAAGCTCGCCAGTGTGTGTGTGTGTATACGTGTGTGTGTGTTTGTGTAATTTTGCGTTTGTGTGTAATGTGTTTGTTTCCCGGGGAAAACACGGTAACACTTTACAATAAGGTACACAACATGTGCTTAGTTACTGAGTAGTGAATAAGGAACGACTAGATAGTTAATGGTTAGTTAATGAGTTCTTCAGTGACTGCGATTGAAGAACTGATGGTTAGTTACTGGTAAACAGACTGGGGGGGTACTGTATTAATGAATGATTCATTAATGGTTAGTTAATGAGGAGTTCCTGAGTGACTGCGATTGGAGAACTGATGGTTATTTACTGGTTAACAGACTTGGGGGTAGCTACTGAGTTTCCTGTCTTCTGTTTTTGTAGTGATGTGACGTGCAACATGAATGTTAAATTACCTTGTGTGTTTGTTGTCCTCAGGTATATTTGTATTATATTTGATTACTCAAAGATACCGTATTTTACGGACTATAAATCGCGTCTTTTTACCTGTCTGGCTGTATCCTGCGACTATACCCCGAAGCGATTTATTTATTGAATTTCGTCTGAATGCGCCGTTCAAACTCCGGCCAATACATGGCCCAATATACAATCATGACAACTGAAAACTGCTGTACCACCGAAGAAGAAAAAAGTCACGTAACTTTCCAGGATGTTGTGCGATGAATCGACACAGCATGGGCTTCAGTGACGATCGACACCATCCTGTCGGGAATCGGGATTCAGAAAGGTCTAATCGGAGCTGATTATGATGGAGAGTCTGAGCACAGCCCGGAGCAGGACATGCTGCTTCATCGACACTAGAGTTGGCGGAAGTCTTTAACAGCGACTGTATAAATACAGTGAGAATTCCGAGTGGCTAAGATAATTAGCGGCTAGGCTAATTAGCGTATCAGTATTATGTGCCGTAGCTCATTGTGTGGATTATTTTGTTTATTCAGCTCAGTCAGTCGGGCAGTTAATAACAGTGTGCCATGTCTGTATTGTGTTTACAGTTTCACCAATTCATTAAACTTCAGTAAAGCTGACATCTGTGCTGGAGTTTCTTTGAAAGTGTTTAACTGGATGGATAGCTAGCTCGGTGATAGTGAGACCTTCACAGCAACACAGAGGATGAAGAATTCAGTGGATAAATGCGACTTATAGCCTACACCGAAGCAACTTATATATGTTATTTTTCTCTTAACGACACGTATTTTGACAAGAGCGACTTATACTCCGGTGCGACTTGTAGTCCGGAAAATACGGTAATGTTATCTTGGCAATTTCATAGTTATTCTGCAATTCTGTAATATGTGTATATATATATATACTATGACAGTGACGTGAGCAGTGATGTGGTGATATGACGTGCAATGTGGATGTTAAAGTACGTTTTGTGTTTGTTGTCCTCAGAATAAATGCCAGATGACATAGGAGATGCTTCGCTGTCCATTCTTCCACATAATCTATTGATAACAAGTGTTGGGTTTAAGCACCCTTCAGTTGTTGAAGGTTCGAGCCCGCTCCGCGCTGTTCGTTTGATGAGTGGTCTGCTGTAAAAAGGAACGGCTCAGACAGAGATATGAGATTAAACAATAAGCTGATTTAATGGCAGAAACAACAGTACAATATAACGAAGTACTTATATAACGAAGTACTCCGGGCCTCAGCTCTTCCACCGTGCGATGTACGTATCAGACAGTCAGACAGAACAGAGGCCGCGAGTGTACAGAATTCACAATATTTATTCCCACAAACGGAGAGGAGTTGTGTGGGAGGAGTTGTGTCGGTTGCTCCTCCCTAGGTGTTCATCCATTGGTGGACTCACTCCTGGGCGAGCCCTAGGCAGCGAATCAGAGTGAGTCATTGACGAGGTCTAAACAGCGAATCAGAGTGAGTCAGCCATAAGTGTGGGAACTTTCGATCTCCTGCGCCGCCGATCAGTCCCAGGTCATCTTTTATGGCAGCCATAAAATAAACAATTCTGGGTCGCACGGGGGTGAGGTACCAATCCTTATCTTCGTTTATCCTCAGCACCTGGCCGTACCACTCTGCATCCCAATCTTTCTCTCAGAACAATCTCTGCATAGACTCAATGGTGTCAGTTTTATTACCTTTCTCCTACACCCCCCCATGCTCCTATCCGGGCCATTAAAACCCCGGGGGGGCCGACTGGATCCTCTACATTCCTAAGTCAACGCACACACAATTGACCACAGCAAACAAAGGAAAATAAGAACACTTGGTCTAGTTTCATAAGTATACATTTTACACAGACAAAGTTATAATTATTAAAACAGGTTATATAGGAAACAGGTTACTTTAATCCCCCTTTTGATCTCACCTCCAGAGATCAATTCACACATAGCATTCAAAACATAACCACTGTCATTCTTTTCTACTGCGTCTGTCCCACAATGAGCGGATACAAGGCACACACAACAACCACATGTTACTAAAATGGCAATACAAGTAGCTATTGAAATCAAAAGAGACATTATTAAACCTTTCCATTGACCAAACATGTTTGTAAACCATTCCTCCAAGGGGTTGTGTATCCCTGATTGTTCATGCATAGTTATGGATAGTGTGCGAAAGCCTTCTAAAGCCTTTGTGACGGAACCGTCCGGAGCCGTATTGTTTGGAATGAAAGTACAACACATATCACCAAACATTGAACACACACCTCCTTTCTCAGCTAACAGCATGTCAAGGGCCATTCTATTCTGTTTCAGCCATAAGGGAAGTCGGCCCCAGCTGTTCAGCGAGTCCTTCTACAGGGTCCCTAGTGAGATTAGCTAAACGGAGCACATTGTAATGTACATAGTTGATCCTGTCTGCATTATTCCATCACTACCTGCTTGGAAAGTGAAGGTTTGTTTAGGAGACATTTTGGTAACAACTACCTCATGTTTGGCCCGTTTACCCTAGTTACGGACTCCTCTGGGGGGGAATGGAGTCTGGGTGGTCAATGGAATCATTAAAACAAAAATAAAGGCAAGGGTGAACACACATTATTTCTGTTATTAATAATAGGAGATTTACTAGGACACAAGGAATTAACACCAATCAAATAATAAGGCAATTCGCTAATGGGCCATATAACTAAGAATGGTGTTCAAGATACAAACAGTGTCCCAAGTAAAACCACGATTCCCACTAGCAGAGTACAACAAACAATAAGGAAGTGTAATCCACAGTCTGTCATTGTTGAGTACCTTTAATCAGTGGTCCGTGTTATTGTAATTAGGTTGAACACAATGCTAAAATCTCCTAAGGAGATTTTTTAAAACTAGGGTGTAAAATAGTACCCTGTAATGGTAAATACTGTGCTCCCAGAACCTGTTAAATAGAAGGTCTGGTGAGTGGGGAGACTTCACTGCCCTTTAACTATAGGGCTAACCTCTCGTTATATATAACCTACTACTCTTATTAGAAAGAGGCCCTATAGGTGGGCATAAAAATGCTGCTACTTATTGGAAAGTGCCCCTAAAGGTGGGAGTAAAAAAGTCGGGTCCTATATGGAGTCGTGTGTTTCAGAGTAGACTCGTGTCCGCCTCCTCGCCGGCCGTAATCTCCTTTCCAAGATCGCCTGTTGTTACCTCTGTGTCTTTGTCCTTGTCATCTGTTGTATGGGTCGTTGCTTCTGCTGGGCTGTCGTCGTCAGATGTGTCGTTCTCTCGTCCTGCTGCAGCGATGTCAGTTCTGATGTCGTCTAACGTCCTTGCTGGAGGTTTTCCAACGGCGCACTGGCTCCAATGATACCACGTTTCCCCCTTTCCTTCGAGGCGAACTGCATGTGATGTCCTCTGAGTCACTCTGTGCGGGCCGGTGAACCTTGGGTTGAGCCACTTCGGACGGATGACCTTCAGCCAGATGAATTCTGCGGTGTTAGCCTCGTGCTTCTCCGGTCCCCCTTTGGCGTCAGCCACCTGGGTGGAGAAATCTCATACCAAGCCCTTAAGTTGCTGGTAATATGGTTTTGCTATAATCTCCTCTACTTCTTTCCCTACTGCTAATGCTCCAGGACCCGGAAACTGATGGCCGTGGGTCAGCTCAAATGGGGAGAAACCTGTCCCTCAGTTAATGTGTTCATAAACAAAGTCCGACACCGGCTATATCAACCTGTTTCAGAGGAAGGTGGAGTCCCCTGTGCCGTCTTGACTTGCCGTGTCTTCTCTGTCAGAGGCAGAGGTTTCATCCTTTTTTTTTTTTTTTAGTCCTAAAAAATTTGACGCGTTTTGCAACAAAGTCAAGTATTTCTTCATCTGTAGGTGTATGTGTTGATACAGGTGTTCCTTTAATGTCATGAGGGGAACTGGGTGAGGGGGGTTAGAGGTGGAGGGAAGCGTATAGGGAGGGGGTCGGGTCTTAAAGGGGTTGTATAAATCTGGATAGAGGAGGGGACCGCCCTCTGGGATGTCTGGGAGGGGCCCACCATATGGCTTCTCCCTCCTGACTGGCTCTATCACTTCTGTGGGAGGGGCTGGTGCAGGACTGGGTGGGGCTGCTATGGCGGCAGATTTTTGGCGGGAGTTTTGCTCAGGGGCAGGTTACTGCCACTCCATTCATAACTAAGGCTGCGTTATGGCCTATTCTCCTTAGCTTGTCAACTAGCTCCCTTTCTTTGTTAAGTTTAGAAGCCCTGTAAAACCTGCCTTCTGCTTGTTGAGAGTTTCTAATTTCTGAACCAACTGTCGCTCGTATGTATTGAGTGCTGTGGCTAGGAGACTTATTGCCTCGTCACCCTCTACTCTATTCTCTGCGATCATCTGATCGTGTAAGAAACGGAGATCGCTGCTCGCCTTTTTATGATCTCCGGGCTTAAGTCCGCTAAGTATCAATCTCTCTGCTTGTCCCCACTGTTCCCTTAAACTCCCCGGAACAGGGACTCCTAATTCTCTCTCTTCACGTTCAAATTCTCCTTCCATTTTGACTTCGTTCGTATCTGCTTCTCCTAAAGGTTTTAGTTTTTTATAAAAAATACCAGATATCTCTGCGTACTATAATTTACTAATTATTGTAGTTTTATTCCCACAGGTATACAGTCTGATAGTTTTCGGTGCGAGGTGTATTATTGGCGGCGCGTAAGGCTCAGGTTTGGGAAGGCTAAATAACTTGTTTTACCTGACGCTGCCTGCCTCCGGCGTCTATAGAATAGAGATCAACTCAGTGAAAGCTGCGCCTGATCAGAGCTCAGCGTGCGGAGTTTAAATCTATCAAGTCATATTACAGGATAAAGGAAATACAGTTTAAACTGCCGTATGAAGAGAAGACGCCGACGTGTCGCACTTATCATTCATATCACATCATCGATCATATAATATCATAATATATCATATATTTCCTTGTCTAAGTCAGCTTCTCGAGCCGTATCTGACCGTGCAACACTTACATTGTCACATACTGTATGCAGAAGTATTATTTTAAGCAACACATTAGGTTGACGAAACACTCAACTCAAATGTAATTAAAGTCAGATCCACTCGTGTCTTAGATGGGCAACAGTGATAACATAAAACTGTTGTACGCTTTCAAACACTCGGTAGTTTATTTATTTTTTAACCAGTTGCTCTATATTCACCTTGCAGGTGCAACTATGTGGCTTGTATCCTTTATTATATGTTTAAGTCATGGATGTTTAAAGTTCATATTTGTCTAATATTTATTTACTTTTCATTAATGAAGTATGACGCTGCGCTGTTAGTACACTTGTCCCTTTCACGTGAACGCGCTCTCAGCTGGAGAGAGAAACCCTGGCTCGATTTACCGAGTTGATAACCAGCGTCGTAGGACCGCTTAGCCGTTACGTTAAGCCCGCGCTGATTGGTCCAAATTGACCAATCCACGGACTTCCTCACACACACACACACTCAGTGCAGGCAGCTCTGCTGATTTCTCCTCCCTGGCTGCAGGCTGATAACAGCCAGTTGGCATCAAGGCGAAATTCTCTCTGCAGACCCATTCTCACAGCGCCTATCAACCTTTTTCTTACTCAATCTCGTTACACAGTTAATCACACTCAAAATAAATATACCTAACGTAACCCCAGATCCGTCTAAGGATTGCCTGTGTACATTAGTCGATGAGCCCCAACCCCAGAATTCGTCTAAGAATTACTGTGTGTGTCACCTTATTTCTCAGAGTATTTCAGCTGGACTTCTTTTAAATTTTAAAACCACTGAAATCTCGAACGACCATTGCAGCTGGACTTCTTTTAAATTTTATAACCACTGCAATCTCGTTACACAGTTAATATATTCCCCGTACAGTCTAGTTGACTTTTATAGTGCGATGTATATTTCAACAGATGGAGAGACTTCCAGAAGCGCTTCTACACCCCCTTTCGGCGATGTGGCTTTTGGCAAGGAGTCGAAACCCAGTCTACAGAATCTCTTTATCGTCACGTTTAGTCTTCTAGATTAACCCCACAGCAAGAGTTTGCGAGATCCGGTCATTTCAAATTGATTTTGAAAGTTGCGTTTCTCCTCTTGAAATACCCCACATATAACACAACTGCAGCTCCTCTTTGAGACTGGAAAGTGTTATTCTGTAGTACTGTTCTTTCTACCGTAAGACTAAAACACTGAAAATGCCGCTGACAACTCTAAAATGTAGTATAGCCAATCACAGATTTTGATAATAACAGGTATCTGCTCACCTTTCTGTTGTGGGCGCCCTGGTTTAGTTGTCAGAGGTATTCGAGGTGTCATCCCTGGACCGTTCGTCCGCTGGCTGCCGGTGTGCCTTCTATGAGACCCTACTCATCACGTCGGTCGGTCACCAAATTGTTGGGTTTAAGCACCCTTCAGTTGTTGAAGGTTCGAGCCCGCTCCGCGCTGTTCGTTTGATGAGTGGTCTGCTGTAAAAAGGAACGGCTCAGACAGAGATATGAGATTAAACAATAAGCTGATTTAATGGTAGAAACAACAGTACAATATAACGAAGTACTTATATAACGAAGTACTCCGGGCCTCAGCTCTTCCACCGTGCGATGTACGTATCAGACAGTCAGACAGAACAAGGCCGCGAGTGTACAGAATTCACAATATTTATTCCCACAAACGGAGAGAGTTGTGTGGGAGGAGTTGTGTCGGTTGCTCCTCCCTAGGTGTTCATCCATTGGTGGACTCACTCCTGGGCGAGCCCTAGGCAGCGAATCAGAGTGAGTCAGCCATTGACGAGGTCTAAACAGCGAATCAGAGTGAGTCAGCCATAAGTGTGGGAACTTTCGATCTCCTGCGCCGCCGATCAGTCCCAGGTCATCTTTTATGGCAGCCATAAAATAAACAATTCTGGGTCGCACGGGGGTGAGGTACCAATCCTTATCTTCGTTTATCCTCAGCACCTGGCCGTACCACTCTGCATCCCAATCTTTCTCTCAGAACAATCTCTGCATAGACTCAATGGTGTCAGTTTTATTACCTTTCTCCTACAACCCCCCCATGCTCCTATCCGGGCCATTAAAAC
>JASDAP010000085.1:0-41741 GCA_031216635.1 Dissostichus eleginoides | reverse complement strand
TATTTGTTATATACTGTTGGCATGGTAAGCAGGCCTATTGTTTTTGGATATTTGTGGAGTTAGGTGTTCCGTGAGTGTGTCCTTTGTATGAAAAAGTTTGAGAAACACTGCGCTAGTGGATTGTCAAAGGGGGAGCCTTATACAGATGGCTATTCCGCTCCTGAAAAATTTCTATGCACACGCTATTATTAATAATAATAAATAAAAAAATTGATTAAAAAAAAGAATTAATTTTTTTAATTTTCAATTTTTATTTTGTAATCATCTTGCGACCCCCACTCATTCATTCTAGAGCAGGAGATTCTCTCGCTGTTAGAGAAAAAGGCCATAGATATAGTGCCCCCGAACAGAGTCAGAGCGGCTTTTATTCCAGGTATTTCCTCGTCCCCAAACGGGGAGGGAACGGAATTCGCCCTATCCTGGATCTAAGGGCTCTGAACAAATACCTCAGAAAATACAAGTTCAGGATGCTCACTCACACATCTCTGCTGCGTCTCGTGCGTCAGGGCGATTGGTTCACATCAATCGACCTGAAAGACGCGTATTTTCACATCCCAATATATTATCCACAGAGGAAATATCTGAGGTTCACTTTTCAGGGTGTCTGTTACGAGTACAGAGTGCTTCCCTTCGGCCTGTCTCTCAGTCCACGGGTGTTTGTACGATGTACGGAGGTAGCAATCGCCCCGTTAAGACAGCAGGGCATTCGTCTGGCAACCTATTTAGACAACTGGCTCCTTCTTGCAAAGTCGGAGCAGGAGGCTATTACGCAGACGAATATCCTCGTGAAACACCTGCTCGACCTGGGTTTCATTATAAACACAGAAAAGAGCATGTTGTCCCCAGCTCAGACTGTACTCTTCCTGGGTTTATGCCTAAATTCAGTGTCCTTCACAGCCCGCCTGTCAGCAGAGAGAGTGAAAGCCTTCAGGGCTTGCCTCGCTCATTTCTGGCCACGCAAATATGTTCTCTTGAGATCATGTCTGCGGTTGCTGGGACTCATGGCGTCAGCCATCCTGGTGGTACGACTGGGCCGCTTACACATGAGGGAGTTTCAGCGCTGGGTAGCTGCCCTCAGACTGGACCCCGTGCGTCATGGCGCACGGAGAGTGATGGTCACTCTGGAATGCGTAATGGCACTGCGCCACTGGCTGCACCCAGCTTTCCTAGTACGGGGCGTGCCTATGGGTACTGTCCTATCGCGGAAAGTGGTCACCACAGACGCATGTCTGACGGGCTGGGGGGGTATATATGAAGGTCGACCTGTGAGGGGTCTCTGGAGCAGAGATCTCCAACGGTCACATATAAACTATCTGGAGCTTTTAGCGGTGTTTCTCACCCTAAGACGCTTTCTGCCTTTTCTCAAAGGACATCATGTCCTTGTGAGGACAGACAACACGACCACAATATCGTATATAAACCGTCAAGGGGGTTTGCGTTCTCTCCAGTTACACATGCTGGCACGCAAACTGATACTATGGAGCTCCGTCTCCTTTCTCTGAGAGCAACGCACCTACCGGGGGTGATGAACCTCGGAGCGGATCTGTTGTCCAGAGGTGCACCACTATATGCAGATTGGGCTCTGTATCCAACAATTGTGAGTCAGTTGTGGATACGTTATGGCCGAGCCGCGGTGGATCTGTTCGCGTCAAAAGAAAACGCTCAGTGTCAGCTGTTCTTTTCAATGCGCGATCTAGACGCACCGTTAGGCGTGGACGCGCGGTCCTACTGTACGCGTTCCCACCCCTGGCTCTAATACCTCCGACTCTGGCCAGAGTGAGAGAGCATCGCCACACGCTGATCCTGATAGCTCCGCATTGGCCTGCAATGTATTGGCTGGCGGAGATATATCAGCTGCTGTGCGGGCAGCCGTGGCAGCTCCCGTTACGCAGGGACATACTGTCTCAGGCGGGGGGGGCGATTTTTCACCCACACCCGGAACGCTTTGCACTATGGGCCTGGCCCGTGAGTGGTATAATTTGAGTACAGTGGGGCTTCCTCATAAGGTGATAAACACTATTCAGAGTGCAAGGGCTTCTTCCACCAGGTCTCTTTATGACTGTAAGTGGCATAAAGAGACCTGGTAACGACTCTCCCACTGGATTGTGGAAGCGATAGCTCTGGCTTATACAAGTCAGGGTTTGCAGGCACTAACGGGCCTGCGTGCTCATTCTACTCGTGGCCTGGCTACGTCCTGGGCTTTGTTTAAAGGAAGGGTCCACTCATTAGATAATTAATAAAAACTTCAGTATTTAGTGAAACATTATGTTTAAACCATACCCTGAAGAAATCAGCGATATTCCCGGTAAATAATGATTTTATAGCTCTTTTTTATCAAAACCTGTATATTCCGTCAGGCAGCTGCCATTTTGGTCATTTTCAGTAGTGACATGATCCAAAAAACTAGGTCGTGACGTCATCTATGCGTTCACTTTGTAAACACACGAACAGCTCGTTCGACGAAAACATGGCGGAGTATTTGAGTTCGGACTCGTCAGCCGAGGAAGAAGTTTTGAGCAATGTGGAGAGATTGGATGGGGGAATTCAGCCATATAGGTTCGAGCCAAGTGGCCAGAACTGTCAGGAATCCAGTGACGATGAGGATGAACAGCGCGGTGATCTTGCTGGAGACGATCCCTTTACTCGTGCAATTGATTTCGGGGGGCGAGTAGGGAGACCTGTACATGAATGGTGTACTTGCAGTCGGTGTGTAGCCATGGACAATCCTCTGATGAACATATGTTGTCATGAGCTTGAAGAGCTTGAAGATAAACTGGTCACCGACGACTTGGATTGCATATGTTTACACAGGGAATTCGGCACTGTGGTGTTAGAAGAAGCTGTATTGAGAACAGCACTGGTTGCCATGAAGGATGTGAAACGCACCTCTTAGGTTGAACCAATAAATGAAAGGTGGGTACATTTAACGGGTACAGCCCTTTCCTCTTAGCATTATATACTTTACAATTAAAATTAACATATGCACAATATTTTTAAATTGTAGTGCCGATTGTCAAGCATGTCAAAAATACAATGCCAAAAGAAAAGGCCTGATGATGATGATGATGATGATAAATCAATCGTGAATATTAAATAAGAAAAGCGTTAATTTCAGGCCAAACATCTTATTTGTTTAATTCATCATTAAAAAGTAATAATTTCATACATATTTCCTTAGATATACCGATATTTCACAGTGTAAATAATATTCATATATTGCTACCACAGATTAATTATTATAGTGGCATGATGTTGACATTGACTATGAAATTAAATGTATTAACCAAAACACGAGGACGTGTATCAGGCAACATAAATCACTAAAGAGATATATACAGCCAAAAAAATCTGAATAAATATATACATGAAGTGGACATTTTTCTCAATGAACAGGTGAAAACAATCAAAATGCCCTAGAAGCACTCAGCTAGCTGTGAGTATTTTGACAGAACTGAGACTGGCTGTTAAAAAGTCAAACTGAAACTTAGCTTATCTTGAAATATAATTTGTGATAGGAACACCTGTTCATTACGATAAAAAATATATCCTATTTGCAACGAAATACAATGAGGCATATTTCAATGGAATTGTGAGAACAATGGAGAGTAACTAGAGTCATTTTGTCCAAACGCATAGTTCACGTCACGTCCGGTAAAATAAGTCATGTGACTCGTCAAAATGGCGCCGCCCACAGGGTTGATGTTATTCCGGTAATTAATCAGCTTAAAATCACTGATAACGTCATCAGATTAAAAAAAATAAATAAAGACTGGCAGAGACTGGTCTGTTTTATCGTAGGATAATTATTTAAAAATGCGTGTCATGAGCATTCCCTCCCTTTAAGGGTGTTTCCATCCAGGACATTTGTGCAGCAGCAAGCTGGTCTTCACCGCTCACTTTTGTCCGTTTTTACAGATTGGATGTCTCTGCTCCAAGTGTGGCCCATGCAGTGCTGGGCCCCTTGTTGGGACAGGGTTCTACCTGTTAAGTACTGTTTTGTTTTGGTGATTTTCGAGATAAGCATGTCTAGCAATACGGGAGTCTCAATATCCCATAGTGAGACATCGAACGGAGTGTTATGAATGAGAACTATAGGTTACTAACGTAACCCCAGTTCTCAGAGTAACATGAAGTGAGATGTCTCACCAGACGGCCCTTCTTGCTGAGGCGAAGCGAGAAGAGGTGCTTATTTTGAATGACGCTGCGTCGTAGCGCAAGCTACTTAAAGGGTGGGTGGATTCCCTGACGTGGTCGTCAAGATCACCAGCCAATCAGGATTGGCGTAATGAGATTGATGCTTCTGAGGCATAGGCGGGGAGGCGCATCCCATAGTGAGACATCTCACTCATGTTACTCTGAGAACTGGGGTTACGCAAGTAACCTATAGTTTTATGTCACGATTTTAGTTTTGTCTGTCTTGTCATGGTTTTATTTTACAATTCTGTTCTCCCTGTGTCTTTTCTTCCTTCCTGTGTTTTCCCTCCTGTGTCTGATTGTCTGATTGTGTTCACCTGTTGCCCTTGTGTTTCTGCCTCCCCTGCCCAGCTGTGTCTTGTCCTGTGATTACCCTTCTTTGTATTTAGTCTTGTCTTGTCCTGTGCTCCATGTCGGTTCATTGTCTTTCCTGTCTCCCTCCATGTTGGTCAAGGTCAGTTTTTGTCTGGATGCTACCTCGTGCTACCTGTTTATTTTCTGTCGTATTTTTTCTGTCATCAGCTTTTTAAATAAAGCTCGCCTTTTGTTCCTTGAGCTTTTTGTATTTTTTATACTGTATTTGGGTCCTACCTTTTCCCGAATCCTGACACAACTGCTACGCAGCTGGACAACGCCCGAAGGATTGCGGTGAGGAAACACAATGAGGAGGTGGATAAAAACAGGCATATTTTATCCAAAATAATGACGTTTTGTGGGGCTTTTGAGTTGGCTTTGTGTGGGCATGACGAGACTGACTCTTCAGTCAACCCTGGCATTTTCAGGGGATTGGCGGATTTTGTTTCCTGCACACAGTGCTGGAGGAGCACCTGAAAACCGCCAACGTTTTTAAAGGCACGTCAAAGACGTACACCACATTGATTTTAAGAATAAGAATAATTATTATTCGTTTGTTACTAGTGATTAGGGCTGCAACAACTAATCGACTTAATCGATTAAAATCGACTACCAAATTAGTTGGCAACTAATTTGGTCGTCGATTCGTTGGTGACGTCATCACGTGTGTTTTACGCGCTGACGTCATCACGTTTTTTTTACGCGCTAACGTCATCACCGGTGTTTTACGCGCTTACATGTAGATATTAATATACTGGAGTTTGATAAGCTAATGGCCCGCAAAAAAACCCAAAGAGAGCAAGAAGCGTAATGGCAACACCAAAAACGAAAACCTCAAAAGTGTGGGATCATTTCATACTTGACAATGTGAAAAAGGTTGTTAAGTGCAACATTTGCAAAGGCGATCTAGCCTTGCATGGGAGCACTTCATCAATGATGGAACATCTCAAAAGAAAGCATGTCGGAGTTCTGGAAGATGACTCCACTCGGTAAGTCAACTCCACTCGGTAAGTCAACTAACCTAGCTAGCTAGCAGTAGCTAGCCAATGTTTAAATTGCATGTCCTTGAACACAACTTTAGTTTTGATCACAAAACAGCAGGTAAGACGTATTTATATATATGGCTCTGTAAACGGAAGTTGTTTTCTTGCTCTTTCCTGGCTGCTAGTTCAGTGAGTTTGAAGTAGAAAAGATCGCTTTTGCCAGTTATGTGCTGAATTAGCACCGAGCTAACGCTACATTAGCACGTCTTACAATAGCTGAGTTTCTTCCCGTTAAGTGGTATGCATCATTAATAGGTTGTTAAATATTTAGAAGCCCTGAGATGCTGTTTCTTGCAAGATGTTGCGTCTACCCCGGCAGTCTCACAATAATAAGAGCGCTGTTAGGAGAGATGACCGGTGTTCCGGATTAACTGGTTTCCCGATCAACTGGGGCACAGATGTGGGGGGCGTGGCCTTTGACTGAAATACACATTTCGATCGCTTCTTCTGTCGTTTACATAAATCTTTTGGTATATTTGGCTCGGTAGGAAGACTTTGATGCACATTCAGTACCAGTGTGTGAGGTTGTGGTTACGATGGCGATATCCGGACGCGAACAGCGAGGAGTACAAAAGAAAAACTAGTTGAGTGGGGATGTCTGTTCAAAACATTGCGAGCTCCAATAAATCATTAAAACCAGCTATTGTTTCCCGATTTATCACTGAATATCGTTCCTAATGTGATACTAAGTCCATCTGAGACCTGTGTACACCTTCAGATAGCCTCCAAGTGAAGCGTATGTTGTTTACTCACAGTTTGAAAGCAGCGTGGAGAAGTCTTCAGCTGTGGTAAACTGTGGTCCGCTCGAATAAATCATTAAAACCAGCTATTGTTTCCCGATTTATCACTGAATATCGTTCCTAATGTGATACTAAGTCCATCTGAGACCTGTGTACACCTTCAGACAGCCTCCAAGTGAAGCTCACAGTTTACTCACAGTTTGAAAGCAGCGTGGAGAAGTCTTCAGCTGTGGTAAACTGTGGTCCGCTCGAATAAATCATTAAAACCAGCTATTGTTTCCCGATTTATCACTGAATATCGTTCCTAATGTGATACTAAGTCCATCTGAGACCTGTGTACACCTTCAGACAGCCTCCAAGTGAAGCACACAGTGTTTACTCACAGTTTGAAAGCAGCGTGGAGAAGTCTTCATCTGTGTTAAACTGTGATCCGCCCAGGTAAACGGCGATCCGCCCAGGGAACTGGGACCCGCCCAGGTTAAACTGTGACCCGCCCAGGTTAAACTGTGTTACGACTTCTGTGGCTATCTACCAGCGACCATGTTTAATATGAAAGACTACACACACATGTATCCCTTTATAAAAACGGTATTCTGCAGCACTCATCCAGATAAGATGTGACTGTTAACTCGTTTTGCAAAGATAGCAGCAGAAATGTCATTGCTGCATGTGCAGGGATATTCAGACTTTAAAATGCTGCTTGGTCATGAATGTTGGTCTCGGCAAACAATATTAGGAATCCTCTATTCTAACATAATATTCAGTGTCCATCGACATGAAAATAAGAAAAAAGTTCATGCTGGACTCAAAGCCGAGTCCCAACAGTAAAAATCACTCAAGCCCTGCGCGTTATGAGTGCGCCACGAATCAACACGACACCTTTTGGAGAATCATAAAGTAAATTAGTGTGTTCAAAACACTCACGTCAATTACATTACATGACATTGCATTTAGACGCTTTTATCCAAAGCGACTTACAAGAAGTGCATTTGACCAAGAAGATACAAACTTGAAGAAAACAGAATCATATAAGTACATCAGGTTTCATAGAGCCAAAACATTTCAAGTGCTACTCAACTAGCTTTAGATAAGCCAGTCCTTTATTAGTATATAAGTGCTTTGTTAATCATTCTAACGTCAATAAATCCTTTACAAACTATTCTTTTGTCAGTCTTACATTTGTATAAGATATCATTATTAATATGATGTCGAGTCAATTTGATACCCGTTTATTTCATGCAGTCTGTTCGTGAAACATACAATTGAACAACAGCTGTGCAGACTTATCATTAATTGGGGCATGGGTCCAGTATATAAGTTGGATTAACCTTTCACAATTTTGTGTGGTTAGTGAGGAGATAGCGAGATATAGAGAGACATATAGAGACATAGAGAGATACAGAGAGATATAGAGAGAGAGAGATAGAGAGATAGATAGAGAGATAGATAGATAGATAGATAGAGAGATATAGACAGACAGATAAAGAGAGAGATAGCGAGAGATAGTGAGTGATAGTGAGATAGTGAGTGATAGTGAGATATAGTGAGTGATTGAGCGTTGCCTGTGATAGAGTGATTGTCCTGGTGAGTGATAGTGGGTGAGTAATTGAGGTGCGACTGTGTGTATTTGAGAGAGGCTGGTATTGTACGTTTGCGTGTATTTGTCACTTTGTTTGTTTGTCTTTGTTGTATTAATTTGTTTGTGTGTGAATACGTGAGGGTAAGTAGGTAGGGAGGAGTAGGCGCATAGGCGAGACAGGTGGAAGTAGGTGTTGGAGTAGAAGGAGGGACAGAGAGTGTTGGAAAATGGATCCCAGAATTGTCAAACAAATTCTGGATCTGAAAGTCCACCACCAGTATCCTGAGGGGTCAACAAAGAAAGAAAAATATGTCATGAAGAGGAGAGCTGACACCTTCAGGATAAAGGGTAAGGATGCATGCCATATGGACTCTAGAACACAATGATAATATGCTATGGTAAAACTAATACATCTAATATTATGACATATAAACACCAGATGGAGAACTGTACTACATCTGCAGGCGCAAAAGAAATAAAGCTGAGCACCTTGCCAAAGTGGTCTCTACTTCTGAAGAAACAAACCAACTGTTTGAGGAGTTTCACTGCAGCAACATTGGTGGACACTGTGGAGTGGAGAAGACTCACTGTGCCATTATTGCTCGGTACTATTGGCCTGGCATGGAGAATGACATACGCAAGTGGGTGAGTTGGTATCTTCAAAATAATGTGGTGGAATACACATTCAGGTTCAAAAGTAGAGGATAGAGGAGTGTAATGTGTATTTCAAAGTTGCTGATGCTGTATGCGCAAACACCTATCCGTTTAAATTATAATATAGCACATTTATTTGCACTAATATATAGAAATATATTTGAAATGATGTTTGTCTGTTTTAGATTGCTCATTGTCCACAGTGCCAGGCCAAGAGATCCAACATTAAAGAAAAGCTGGAGTACAGTCCGATAGAGGTAAGAATAGACAATGGCATACTGGTATTGTCAGTGTAGAAACACGTCAACACGTCAACAGTGATTTACTGTAATGCTCATGTATTTGTTTCCCCCCAGGTTACGGAGCCTTTTGAACTGGTTGGGATGGACTTAGTGGGTAAACTCACAGTAACTGATGGTGGCAACCAGTACATATGTGTAATGGTTGACTATTTCACCAAATGGGCAGAGGCCTACCCACTAAAGACTAAAACAGCAGAAGAGGTGACCAATTGTATCCTTGATTTCTTTTACAAATTTGGTGCACCTCAAAGACTGCTAACAGACCAGGGCTCTGAGTTTTGCAACAAGGTAGTATTGATGCAGTCTGAATCCCCAATATGTAACTGTAGTTGCTGTGCTAACCTATTGCTTGTTTGTCCTAATGATAATTTCAAGGTCAACTCTGGCCTGTGTGAGAGGCTGGACATAAGGAGAAGCCTGTGCTCCGCCTACCATCCACAGACCAATGGCCTTGTGGAGAGACTCAACGGCACTATACAGAGGTATTGGTTTTCAATACCTGATGGAATTCACGCTCTTCATAGAATAACATACACATTTCCTGTTCCTATGTGAACAGGTAATCAGTAATGATATGTTGCTTTATCATACATGAGAACCCATATTCTCTCCTGCTTCCTCATACCTATACTTGAATTCTGCATTTTAAGGTCGTTGAACAAAATGGTGGCTGGTCACCCCAAACGTTGGGACCAGGTGCTCCAGTCCACCATGTTTGGTCTTCGGACCAAGAAACAGCTGACAACGCAGTACAGCCCGTATTATTTGATGTTTGGGAGGGAGGCTAGGTATCCTTCAGAGGTGCCAAAGGAGTACGTGGTAAGATGTTCTAATGTTGTCATCCTTTTCAAACGTTTTCATTTGGATCATCTGCCTTCTAAAATTCTAACTGTCATTTGTTGCAGGTCAAAGAAGAGCAAGTCAGCAGGCTGGTCGAAAGGGAGGAGATCTACGAAGGCTTGAAGAAACAGGAGGCTGTATTCACAGAGGTGAAACAACATATGAAAAGAAGCCAGGACAACGTCCGCAAAAGAAGAGTCAAAAAGGGCCAGGAGGACAACTTCCAAGTAGGGGATCAGGTGTTGCGGAGGAACGTGAGACAGGAGCAAAGAAAAGGGGGAAAGCTGGAGGATGACTGGTTGGGACCATACACAATCCTGGAACTAGAGGGGAAAAAGGCCATTGTTGGTAAGGGTACAAAGAAGCTGCAGACCAATATTGACCATTTGACACATTATTTCCAGCCAGAGGAGAGGATCCCTGCCAAACTACAAAAGTTGCCCGATCCCTCTCCTCTGGCTGGTCCACAACACACAAAGACACAGACACACATCCACAGCACACAAACACCCACCACACAAACACCCACCACACAAACACCCACCACACAAACACCACAAGTGGCACCTCCATCCATGGACTGCAACGCCCAAATGGCACCAAAGGATCCTGAACTTTGTAAGTAAACAGACAAAGTACACTCCAAATGATGCACTTCACAAATAACTGCCATTGCTATATTTACAGTAATTCGACAAATATGGACAGGGAGGAGAAAGCAGACGCTCTGGTGCAAGTTTGGGCCATATAAAGTCTATTCAGAAAATTTAATGGACTTGGCCCCAGGGAAGTGGTTGGAGGGAGAGGTAAGTTACACAACAAAAGAATATTGGACTGATATTTATTTAGATTGTATCACAAGTTATTTTTGTACTCTTAGATCATCAATTCATATTTGACTATGGTGGGAAGGAAAGCTGGCGCGCTCATGATAGACTCCTACCTCATGACGTCGCTCTGGGAGGGAAACCACAAAGGTTCTTTGAGAAGTGTGAGTAGGACTATATAGTAGGATTATTTCTTTTTTTGTACATAAGTAGGCCTACAAACATACATATACACAAAATACATATATGTATTTTGTGTATATGTATGTTTGTATGTCCATACACACAAATACATACTTATGTTAGTGTATACATTAGTTGTTGGAATTATTATATATTTTTTTAGTTGGACCTTTTCAAACATGATGTGGCAGTTGGAGCGGTCTGCCACCACGGACACTGGACACTGATTGTAAGTAATCTTCAACGTAAACAGATCTAGACGGAACCATGACACTATCTGATGTAGGGGTTGGTTATAATTAGTATTTGCATTTCCATAGATCATGTACCTAAAGGAGAGGCGGTCCCTGTTCTTGGACCCATTTGTGGCCACAGAAGCACAGATCCAAAAATGCAAGGACGTAACAAGGTGAATGAAATGTCAGCTTTGATGTGTGCATTAGACAACTACATGTATTCATACACCATGGATCATCTTTTGGGAGCAACAAAAAGGTCATTCAAGCATTTTTGTCCTTTAACAGGATTCAACTGATTCAACAATTCTGTTCAACTGATCTTGAATTAAATGATTTTACTTGGGCATATGTTAAAATTGGCAAACTGTAATAAATGTGTGTTTTGTGTGTAGAGCATTGGTCCGGAGAAAGTGTCCGGAAATAGGGAGGTGGGAATGCTCAACCGTTGCTCACCCGAAACAAAAGGACTCATCATCATGCGGGGTGTTTGTGTGCAAGGTAAACATTTGATTATATCTGTTGCTATTTGTCATTATTAGAAAGTCCTCAAAATGATACTTATCTGACACTTTTTAGCTTGCAGAGCAGATTTTGTCTGGGGAAACAGTCCACTATCCAGTTCACCCGATGGGTGTGGACGTGTTGCGGATAGAGATGGCAATGTGTCTGGTGTCAAATTCAGGTATACAGAACTCTACCAGGTATACTTCAATGTGTCTATATTGCCATTACACTACATTATCTTCTTTTTTGCAGATGACCTATCCCAGCTCTGTAGGGCTTGTGGGGAGCTCAGCTCGTTGGCTGAAGGTGACATTGATACGTGGGTATGTAGAGAAATTCATGTCCTTCTGCTGGAAGACTGGGATGCACCTTGGATAGGTTACCTCAACATCACTGGGTGAACACTCACTATCACACAGCTATTGCAAATGTATAGTTGAATTCACCTAACTTGCATGTCTTTGCACTTTCGGTGGGCACTGGAGCAGCTGAAGGAACATACCAACACAGACTCCAAACAGAAAGGACCACAGCTAAGATTGTAACCCTATATCTGACACCCATTGCCATACTATGTAAAGACATAATGTCTAAGGAAGTTAAAACGGCTTAATTTTACATCCTAATCAGGATGATTGATGTGAACCTGACAAAATGTTTGACAGTATTCTAAAGTATTTCTCTTTTTCCCTGTCAGATTGAGTGCACCACCTGCAACATGTGGTATCACATTGGATGCGTGGGACTGCCCTCCCTACAGAGGATGAGTATTTTTGCACTTGTTGCAAGTCGTGATGGCAGAACACTTCCTGCGCCAGCTCGGAGTATACCTGCCTCAGGAGCTGCTGATCCAGTTATACTCTCTACTCTGTCTACCCATAAGCCCCCCCCCCTATCAATCAACTTCCTCTTGACTGCCTTTTCTGTTTATTTTACTATATTCATTTGTTTGCCTGTCCTTGTTTGTCTACCCTCCCTCATACTGTAAAGCGTATTTGAGTTGGAGAAAAGCGCTATATAAATATAATGTGTTATTTATTATTATTTATTATTATTATTACTCTGCAATAATCCTGTCTGTTCTCTGTACATCCATCACTGTGTGGTTTGGATCCCAACAGGACAGAAAAAGGCTATGTTCCTTGTATGTGTATACATACTTGCCAAATAAAGCTGATACTGAATCATTACTTTCATTGTTGTTGTCTTTCCTTCTGTCACACTAATGAGTAAGTCTATCTACTATAGGCTACAGAAGCAAAGCTTGCATTGCACATTAGAACATGAATTTGGCCACTGTTATTATAGTTGCAATATGTAAAATTGGCCCTAAGCACACCATAGGGGACGTGATGCCTATGCTGTTAAGTATTTTATTTTGGTGAGTCTGTCGCAAGACAGGAAAGACAGCCAGTATTGCTAGAATATAAACCTTTTTTTAATTGCATTCTGTTTCTAGCGCAACAGCTTTGGTCCAGGTTTACATCCTATCAGCTACTGCATTAGCAGACATAGCAAAAGGAAATGGGGGCCTATTTAGAAAGTTAGCATTTAACAATTGTGAGGCTAAATATTGTATTGTACAGCATAATGTTGCATGGCAAATATCACGAAACACATGGCCTGATTTGCATATTGGAACTTAATGTGTGCACTAGAACACATTTATATGTCAAATTAACACTTATCACAACATAATGTGGGCTCGCAGGCTGATGAACTAGGATATCTGATCTCGGTGGGTCTTAATGAGGCTTAATACAGACCTCAGTCAGTATACTGTTTCTAAGCAAATGCCTACTATAATATGTATATTATATGGCTTAAAGTGTACATACATTCGCTCACATTATAAATGATGGTCGGGTTGCATTTTTCTGGAACTTGTTAACAATGTTAATGTAAGAAATTAAGCTGTGATGATCAGTTACGACGTGGCGCACTCATAACGCGCAGGGCTTGAGTGATTTTTACTGTTGGGACTCGGCTTTGAGTCCAGCATGAACTTTTTTCTTATTTTCATGTCGATGGACACTGAATATTATGTTTGAATAGAGGATTCCTAATATTGTTTGCCGAGACCAACATTCATGACCAAGCAGCATTTTAAAGTCTGAATATCCCTGCACATGCAGCAATGACATTTCTGCTGCTATCTTTGCAAAACGAGTTAACAGTCACATCTTATCTGGATGAGTGCTGCAGAATACCGTTTTTATAAAGGGATACATGTGTGTGTAGTCTTTCATATTAAACATGATCGCTGGTAGATAGCCACAGAAGTCGTAACACAGTTTAACCTGGGCGGGTCACAGTTTAACCTGGGCGGGTCCCAGTTCCCTGGGCGGATCGCCGTTTACCTGGGCGGATCACAGTTTAACACAGATGAAGACTTCTCCACGCTGCTTTCAAACTGTGAGTAAACACTGTGTGCTTCACTTGGAGGCTGTCTGAAGGTGTACACAGGTCTCAGATGGACTTAGTATCACATTAGGAACGATATTCAGTGATACATCGGGAAACAATAGCTGGTTTTAATGATTTATTCGAGCGGACCACAGCTTACCACAGCTGAAGACTTCTCCACGCTGCTTTCAAACTGTGAGTAAACAACATACGCTTCACTTGGAGGCTATCTGAAGGTGTACACAGGTCTCAGATGGACTTAGTATCACATTAGGAACGATATTCAGTGATAAATCGGGAAACAATAGCTGGTTTTAATGATTTATTGGAGCTCGCAATGTTTTGAACAGACATCCCCACTCAACTAGTTTTTCTTTTTGTACTCCTCGCTGTTCGCGTCCGGATATCGACATCGTAACCACAACCTCACACACTGGTACTGAATGTGCATCAAAGTGATCCTACCGAGCCAAATATACCAAAAGATTTATGTAAACGACAGAAGAAGCGATCGAAATGTGTATTTCAGTCAAAGGCCACGCCCCCCACATCTGTGCCCCAGTTGATCGGGAAACCAGTTAATCCGGAACACCGGCACCAATACAATATGTAAAACATGTAATCACATCACACACATAGCGATATAGAACATAAATAATAAAAAGGTACCTGGTTTAAAACACTTTTGTGGTCATACTATCCATTCAAAATTTCGCGGGCAATTGTATAGAAGAAGAAGAAGAAGAAGAAGAAGAAGAAGAAGAAGAAGAAGAAGAAGAAGAAGAAGAAGAAGAAAAATAAGTAGTAGAAGAAGAATGAGGCTGCTAACGCTAAATGCTAACGCTAGGCTACAATAATTGTATTGCTGCGAACAAGCACCACGCCATTGAAACATCAACTTTGTTACAATTTTATTTCACCTTGCTATGTGTTTATAAAGCATATTTAAAAACGGGGACATTTCCGGGGACAGATTGAGCCGGGGATTGGCCACCAAAGCCAGGGCAGGCAGTCACCATAGCCATATGAGGTCGGCCGCCGGAGGGCTTTCCTTTGCTTCCAGCTGTCAGATTGTAAACAAAGTCACGTGACTGGTGGCAGATGACAGCGCTGAGCGCTGACAAGGTGTGTTTTATTGCAGCGAGACGGTACAATACTAATTGTGGGCTTATCATGTTGATTCGGCCACAACAGAAAAAAAAGACTTTCGCTCTCTCCAGAAGGGCAGGTCAGCCAAAGAGGGAAAAAGGGCCGATGCCCGGGCAACATTAGCCCGTACCTGTGCACGTCCCTGATGTGTGCACATGCCTGCCCCATTGATGTTTGGAGATTTAGTTTGCAGAAATGATAGCTGCTGGAACTTGCTGCTCCTCTTAGTACAGATTGTGAACATTGTCTTTTCACCAATTGTAACCCATGGTATGACCTGCTATCTGAAACATCTTATTTTTGATACGCTTTTTAAATCTCTGTTTCCAGAACGAAATTTGATTCCCAAGCACCACCTAATGATACATTACCCAAGCTGTATTAGGAAGATTGGGCCACTAATACACATGTGGTGCATGAGGTTTGAAGGCAAGCACACATTTTTCAAAACATCTGTAAAGAACTTAAAAAATATCACAAAAACACTGGCAAAGAGACATCAGAATCAATTTGGCTTTTCATTTTGAGAACTTTTATTTTAAAAGATTACAATTTGGCCCCATTACTGAAGTCTTGGTCAGCAGTTTGGAGGGCAGTGAGGTGCTGAATGAAACTTTTGATATGTCTTGTATTGTTCCCACAACTTCCTGGGTCAACAGCTATGGCACAGAGTCCAGCCTGGGATGTATGTATGTTCTGGTGTGGAAAATGAGATGCCTTTGTTCAACAGGATTGTCAGTGTGATTGTTAAAGAGGACAATGCTTATCTTCTAACTTGTAAAGTCTCAACGACATATTTTGATGATCACTTAATTGCATTTAGTATCGAGGAGAAAAGCGATGTATTCAGACTGATCTGTGTAGATGACCTGCCATACTACAGACCATATAATATGATAGGCAATTTTCAAATGACACTGATGACCAAATGTTTCTTGTCCCATACTGTAATTTTGTGTCACTCCATGCTGAACTGTTGTAGGTTTATGAATGTAATGAATTGTGGTGTACTTGCCTTGTAATACAAACTATTTTGTTAAATGTGTTGTCTTGTATTTTTTGTAAAGTGGGTTATGGGGTTTTGGCTGGGAGAGATTGGATCTTCACAACATTCTACACTCTTTGTTCATTTTTAACACCCAATAGTGTTACTAAATTGAGATCCAGTGTAGTCTGGTAGTGTTGATTCTTTAACACTGACACTAGTGTAGAGTAATATTAACACTAGTGCGTGTTGGCCAGTGTTGATTTTCAACTCGTTACAGTGTTGCATTAACTACAGGTGAGTGTTAAAATATTAACACTTTCGAAAGTGTTAATTTTACACTGACAAGAGTGGACGCATATACACACTTTTCTGGTGTTAAATTCAACACTCTCAGTGTTAATTTAACACTGGCATTTTTGCTGTGTACACGCAGCTGGAGAAGCCTCACTAATAATCCTATTCTTCGACTTCTCCAGCGCCTTCAACACGATCCAGCCACACCTGCTCGCTGAGAAGCTGTCAGTGATGCAGGTGGATCACAGCCTGGTGGCTTGGATCACAGACTACCTCACCAACAGACCTCAGTATGTCAGACTGCAGGGCAGCGTGTCTGACGTGCTGGTGAGCAACACTGGAGCCCCCAAGGAACTGTGCTGTCACCATTCCTGTTCACCCTCTACACCTCCGACTTCCGCTTCAACTCCGGCTCATGCCACCTACAGAAGTTCTCTGACGACTCCTCCATTGTCAGCTGCACAGATGACAACTAGGAGGAGTACAGGGCCCCGGTGGAGAACTGCGTATGCTGGTGTGACAACAATCACCTCCAGCTCAACATCAGCAAGACTAAGGAGCAGGAAGAGGCCTCTGACCCCCATCACCATCAGGGGGGAGGATGTGGAGGTGGTGAACAGCTACAAGTTCCTGAGAGTGCACTTGAACAATAAACTGGACTGGTCAGACAACACTGATGCTCTCTTCAGGAAGGGACAGAGCAAGCAGTTCTTCCTGAGGAGGCTCAGGTCCTTCAACGTGTGCACGAGGATGATGCAGATGTTTTACCAGTCTGTAGTGTGCTCTTCTTTGCCGTGGTGTGCTGGGGGGGAAACACCTACACAAGGGATGCTGACAGCCTGAACAAGCTCGTGAGGAAGGCTAGCTCTGTAGTTGGAGTACAACTGGACAATCTGGAGGAGGTGGCAGAGGGGAGGACGAGGAAGAAGCTGGACAGTATCTAGAGAACCCCTCCCATCCCCTCCATGCAGAGCTAGTGAAGATGAGGAGCACCTTCATCCTCAGACTCATCCCTCCTCGGCACAGCACCAAGCGCCGCGGACAGTCCTTTGTGCCTGTAGCCATCAGGCTGCACAACAAGGGGTCAACAATGTGACACAATTACTGGACATAAATTACACACTGTTTCCACACATTCATATAAATATATCTAATATATATGACCCAACATGTATATATGTTCATTTTAATTAATCTCTTATTTCATAGTTTTTTTTTATCATTTTTATTGTTATCTTTGATTTGATCTTTAATTGTATTAATCTGTGAATCTGTGCTGTCCTGTTTTTCATTCTTACCCTGTTACTGTTTAAACCACTGAATTTCCCCACGGGGATTAATAAAGGTCCATCTTATCTTATCTTATCTTAACTGGACTTTTGAAGCAGATGCAAAGTGACTGAAATGAACCCTGAATAGAAGTTGGTATGTTTGCATAGTATTATACATCAGGTGGTGAAAATAGGTGTAGATCTCCTCTCTACCTATCAATAGAATGTCAATCAAGTGAAGATGACTCCCCAAACATATAAAACTCCGCCCTTCAGGCCTGTGACTCAACTTCTTTCCCTACAGAGACTGCAGGCAGAACAAAGGAACCACTGTGAGTTTGCTCATGGAGTTCTCAATTGATTGTACTTATACCATTTGATATGAAATGTTTAGTTTAAAGTTAACAGATTGTTTTATGTATCTGTTGGATCTATCTGCCAGGTCCCTATTGACTTGCTATAGGCTAATTGCTAATCTTAAATATCCAGCAGATGGCGACATAACTCTTTTTTAACATCCATGCTATGTGATGGCATGCAAGGACATCACTTTGTTGTGGAAAGTGGTGAGACATAAGGGGTCAGAATATTTTGTATAGTTTCCAACATAAACACTGTTAGGGAATGTAATGGGGGGGTCAGTTAGAGGTCAGAGTAGAAGATTATTACGAAGATTCGAAAAAAAACTAAATTGGGTTAAAATTATTGAAATGTTTCTGATCAGCACATGCATGATTTTTGGTCATTTTATCAAAAGTTAGCCAGGGAGATTATTTATTTTTAGTTGATGACAATGCACATTTATTATATTAACATTGTTTAGGCTTTTATATTTATCTACGCACTTATATTAAAAACAAAAAATATATTTCTAAACACAGCTCTTAAAGCTTTAATCAAATACGTATGACATAATGAAGTCGTTTAAACTAGATTTTGAAAGATTGTAAAACCGAGCCTCAAGCTCAGGTCAAAATGCAGGATAGGCAACATCTTTAAGAATCAGAATTTCTTTATTTTCCACATTTTAAAACGAAATGTGATTTATAAATAAATGTTCTCAACAAATTGAAAATCAGTCACTTTATCAATATATCAATCAATGAAATCACCTACAGTGAACTCCATGTGAGCAGTTAGTGATGACCGGATGTATAGTGGGTAGTCGACCAAGCGATCTTTTATTTTGAAAGTGTCGACCGGAAGTGTTGACATTACTTGCGGAGAGCTTGATGCTGATTAAGTGAACGCTGCACTGCTGGCTGCATGGAAGAAAGCTGCTCACTGAGCGGTGATAGTGGATGTTTTTACCTGACAGGACGCTGTTAATATGATGGACTGAGAGAGAGGCTGTGCTCGGAACAACACTCAGCAGCTCTTCTTCTTCTCCAGATAAAGAATGATTTGTGTGTGAGGAGAGGAGCCAGAACACCGCAGCAAACATGTAAGTTACCTTGATTTAAATGTTTACGTGCTCATAACTAGCTATTACGCCACAATGTTTATCTGCTCTGGGTCAGTCGGAGTTTACCTCCTATTCCTGGTTGGGGGGCTTAGCTCTTACGTTAGCCCGGGACATCTTCAGTGTTTGTGCCGCTGCAGTCCGTCCCGGGCTCTGCTGTGCTGTGTATGGAGGCAGAACCGTGCCAAACCCCGTTCACAAATCTCTTCATTCTGCACCACTTGAGAGCTGTAGCCACAGTGTAGAGCTGTCCATAAAATGTCACCTGGTCAGTTTGCTTGGTGAAGGACATTCAGCAACGTTTTTACAACCAAACAGGCAATAACAGTGAGTGTTGGATCGCCCATACATGCGTTTGCATACAAACAGGTTACAATTCTGTATGCTGAAAATACCTCAAGTTATCGTAATGTATCACCTAAATTTGTCTCATGATTGGCGTATATGTCAAATTGGAATTGTAAAAGTGTGTTTGTGCCCTTTTGTTTATGAGAGAGTGCTTGCTCTAAACTGGAAAGTGGGGTAAAGCTTTACATGACAGATTGTGTGTTTTGTTTGTGAATTATGTCATTTTTAGTTTTTAACGTTTATTATTGTAGCTTATATTGATTATACATTTTTTAATAAATCCCAATGTTAGATTGCTTTACAACTTTAAAAAAAGGATAAGTCCAAGGCTTCTTCTTCACTCACAATAGCCCTGCATTCTTAGTAGCAACAACAAACCAAACATCTATCATTGAAATCAATATGAAAATTAATTCATTTTTTCAGATTAAAAAAGTGGTCTGTCTTCTTACCAATATGTCCCTGTCTGAAGCAAACTTGTACTATTGTTAAGGCCGACTCAAAACACGTTGTATGTCCCTTCATCCTCAAGTTAATTTAGTCTAAAACAAGTAATAAGACACAAGTCAACATTAATTTCTGACAATAAACAAGAATGTATTTAACCTCAAAAAATGTACATCAAATGATCAACAGTATTTCAAGTATTTGTCCATCCTTGAGGCTACTGTAAAGAATGAAACCTGAAGTCTGACCTGGCAGGACTATTAGGGCTATTTGTTACATATCTTACACTTTAGAGTTGCCTTTGGGGTGTTCTATGTGCATTTAAATGCAGTCAATTCACAGACTCATTAAGTCACAACTACAGTCACTGGTGGCCTGTTTAACTTGATGATGCCGCTTATTTCCTTTTCAAATAAATGTAAACGAAAAGTTGTTTCATTGATTTCAAGAGTTTGTGATGAATTGCCGTTACAAGATGCAATAGCCCAAAGTGATTTGTGGTAATAAAGTGGTGCAGGAATAAGTTAGCATTTTAGCACTTCCGGTTACCTGGTCTTGAAGTCAATGGTTTCTTGAGCGTGTATTTGGTTAAATGCCTGAAATAAGGTCTGCAGTTAACACAATCTTAAGAGTTTTTCATGTTATATTTTTTAAAATAAAGTATGTCAGTAAACACCTCACTGTGAATGTCTGAAGCTTCTGATTGTCATAAAAACAGCGGATGCTAACAAGTGGCTAAATGAGGCTACTTATGGCGCGTTTCCACTACAGCGCGGAGCCCGGTTTAAGAGGGCTGTGACGTCAGCGGCCCGACTTTGGTTGCGTTTCCACTTGGTCTAGTACCGGCCGGCGGGTCCTAATTCACAGTTTTTCTGGCCTCATAAAATCGTGGTTCTAGGGCCAGGAATAGCCAGGCTGAGTTGTGACGTCAACACTCTCGACTGCTGATTGGTCAGAGAGAATCGTCACAATCGGCGCGCGAGATAATCCCTAGCGTCGCATATATATATAGCGAAGCTTGCAGCATTTTTATAAACAGCATTTTTGTCAACAGAGGAGCTAAAATGGAAAAGAAAAGCACGCCGTGGTTGGTCGAGGAAGTGACGACGTTCCTACATTACATTGCAGATGATAAGATCCAGCGGGAGCTCGACGGGACAACTCGCAATATTAAAGTATTTCAGGAGGTCTCTACACAGATGTCCACAAGCGGCTACTCGAGGACTGTCGTGCAGTGTAGGGAAAAACTCAAAAAGATGAAGAGTGAATATCGCTTGGTCAAAGATAATAACAACACGAGTGGTGCCAGTAGGAAAAACTGGAAGTGGTTTGAGCTAATGGACACCATTTACGGCCATAGACCGGCTAGCGTTGGGAGGGATGGAGGCCTGGACTCTGCAACGGCGTTACTGGAGTCTCTGCATGGTACGTTTTTCTTATTTGCTTGAAAGCGTTGTGTCCCTATCTGTTCTAAAGCTCACTTCTAACAAATAAGTCGTCACGGCAGTTTTAAGCAGCGTGACTCCGCCCGACAAAAAGCCGATTGCTCCGCCTACACTGCGTTACTATAGTTACTGCCCCAGTTCCTAAACTGTAATGGAAACGCGCCATCAAGTGAGCTGGTCCTAACAAGGCCTAACGAGGCCGAGCGAGGCCGAGCGAGGCCGGGCTCCGCGTAGTGGAAACGCGCCATAAAGCTCACCACGCCAAACATTAGCCTCCTTTAGCTTAGTGGTGGTGATGTGAAGTCATGTGACTGTGACAGCATTCTTGGCATAGCTTTGAAATTCAGCGCATAGTGTTGTATTTCTCTGCCTTTACTGTGATGCCCAATATTGTACTTCAAATGTTGCTGTAATAGGTGACAAAATCTGTCTCAGGCTGACTGTGGGAATTTTCCTGTGATACCACATACATGCGCTCTGTGTTGCTTTCCCAGAGCCAAGTGAACAGTAAGTCCATTGTGCCATGCAGAGCTCTCAGCCATAATTCAGCTAATAATCAGGTCTGAGCTAACTAGCTGCATGAAACAGATCCAGAGCAGAGGGCAGACATTGTTCTCACTCATATGATTTCATTCAACATTTATTGTATTGTTCCATGAAGCAAAATGTAAAATCATGGATTGCTGTGCTCATGTTCAACCTTTTGTCTGCTTATAGTTAGACATGCTTAGTGCATATTACATGTTCAGGTGTTTATATATATATATATATATATATATATATAGACAAGCTGACATATCCATGCGTCTTGTCATCGTTGTACTCTGCTTGAAGGTACATTGCTAGCATACTTGTTCAACCCCACAGCTAGTGATTCAGTGAGAGGATGAACTCAGAATGCAGCAGTTCTTGATTCGAAGTTCCAAATTCACAGTTCCTTTTTGGTACAGAAAATGATTGCAACAGAAAGTGAGGATAAATAGTACACATCCCAATACAAAAAAAAGTCAATAGCACCTCCGAAACCGCCTTATAACATTACATTGAATCGAGCTAACACTTTTATCCAAAGTGATCTACAATAAGTGCAATAAATGAAGATACAAACTCAGAACAGAATGAAACATGCAGGTACGTAGCTTCATCCAATCGTTTTTAGCGCTTAAGTACTATTTGTTGTTGTGTTATTGGTCAACATGCAGTGGAAACAGGTGGATTTTCGTATCCGATAGACGACGAGTAGACTTTTTTTGTCCTGATATCAATATGGAGTTGGATCCACCCTTTCTTAAGCCAATTAACATATCTATAACTAAGCCAAGTCAAACTGGTTCCCGAAAAGCAGACTCCTCTTTCTATTGAAGTCATTCGTGAAGCCTTAACCAAGTTAGATCCTAAGAAAACGGCTGGTCGGACAACTTAGAACGTTTCTTTTTAAAGATAGCTGCAGATTTGATTGCACCACTCTCACTACTCTTTTTAACCTCTCCCTCAGCACGAACACAATTCCAAAAATATGGAAGTCAGCTTATGTCCTTCCTCTACTAAAAGGTGGGGAGGCTACTTTATTAAATAATTATAGGCCCATCTCTAAATTGTCAGTTCTGGCCAAGGTTCTTGAAAGCCTAGTGAGTGAGCAGGTAAAGGTGTTTTTAAGTAACAATGACATCCTGTCTAAACATCAGTCAGGTTTCAGAAAGCAACATAGCACCATCACTGCAACAATGAAAGTGGTGAATGATATTGCGGGTATCTTAGACAAAAAGCAGAGTTGTGCAGCTCTGTTCATTGACCTGTCCAAAGCGTTTGATACAGTCGATCATCGCATCTTGAAGCAGAGGCTACTCAGTATTGGTATATCCAGCCATGCAGTGGGTGGTTTGTGAACTACCTCTCTGAAAGGTCCCAATGTGTTCATTTTGATGGGCTCACTTCTGAGTGGTTAAACATTACAAATGGTGTTCCCCAAGGTTCTGTTTTAGGTCCACTTTTATTCTCCATCTATATCAACAGTTTAGGTCAGGGGGGGTGCTAGTGGACTATACGGCGGATAAACTGTGGCGCGCTTACACTAATTGCGCCGCATAAGCGCATAGTAGTGCGCTGCATTTGTGCTTCAGATGAGGAGGTGAGGCCCCCTCATAACTGCATGAACCCGTATGGCACAATACAACTCAGACTGGCTTACCTGTACTTCAATCAAGTGGCAAATGCCATAGTAAGGATGGATGATAGGCTGACTTTAAAAAAAAAATTAAATTTTTTTTTTTTTTTTTTTTCTTCCTTATTTTGTTTTCAATGCCATGCGATCTACCCACACAACCTTTGCGATCGACCGGTCGATCGCGATCGACGTATTGGGCACCCCTGGTTTAGGTCAACATGTGGATGAAGCAACTTTACATTTTTATGTGGATGATACCGTGATGTATTGTGCAGGTCCCTCCATTAAGGAGGCTGTTGTTAAATTACAGGCTGTTTTTAACATTATTCAGACGCAGCTCTCTGAACTAAAGCTTCTTTTAAATGTGGATAAAACTAAGGTAATGCTATTTTCAAAAGCCAAAAAGACACCGGAGACCACTTTGGATATTGTTACTATGCAAGGAAAAGTACTTGAAGTGGTTACCTGTTATAAATACATTGGTATCTGGCTTGATGATTGTCTCTCTTTTAAACATCAGGTCAGTAATCTGCTTAGAAAGCTAAGGGTGAAGCTAGGTTTTTTTCAGAAACAAGTCCTGTTTCTCGCTTGAGGCCAGGAAAATGCTAGTCTCTGTGACCTTTTTACCTGTGCTGGACTATGGTGATCTGCTTTATATGAATGCACCTGCCCATTACCTGATCAAGTTAGATGCCGCCTATCACAGTGCGCTGAGATTTGTTACAAACTGTAAAGCACTTATCATCACTGTACCCTGTATGCCAGGGCAAGTCTGCCATCACTTACTGTTCGGAGACTCAGTCATTGGTACATTGTTCATATACAAAACCATGCTGGGTAAACTACCACCATACATCTGCTCATCTGATATCACAGAGAGTAGCAGGTAGCTATTGCCTAAGATCCCAGGATGTGTTTTTATTACATGTACCAAGTGCTAGGACTTTTTTAGGCACTAAACTTTTTATATGCGCAGCTCCTCTAGCTTGGAACAGTCTGCACAACATTTTGAAAATGAGCATTTTGGTTCTCCTGCATCATTTTAAAGCACAGCTTGATGAAATGATATTTGATACTCCTGGTACCTGTCTTTGTGAATAAGTTTGTAAATTGTACCCCTGTCATTATGTTGTATGTGTCCTTTTTGTTTTCTGTTACATGTGTAACCAATGTGCGGCAGGTCTCCTTGTAAAAGAGATCGTTGATCTCAATAGGATCTTTTACCTGGATAAATAAAGGCTACAAACAAACAAGACTTGTTTTTGGTGTGAGGACTTTTAGTCGTCTCATTTAGACCCTTGTTAAACCGTTGTTTTTGAGACCCTTAGAAACTTCTGACATTAATGAACAGGGTATTTACTTACATATTTTATGTCCTATAATTAAATGTGAAAATCTCATATGCTTGTTTTAACCACAGATCCTATTTCAGGCATCTAACAAAAAACAAGTAAAGATTTTGCTTTCAAGACGTCGCTTCAGTAACTTCACTTTACGTAGCCATGATGATAAGTCTTACCTTTGCTGTTTTGTGATCAAAAGTCCGTTTCAAGGGCAAACAAACGGTTAATCCAATGTCTCTGTGTTACTTTAAAATGATTACTGATAATCCAACATTACAATTATAAATAATAAACGCAATAAACGGATTATAATGGTTAGCCGACCGGAGCTTCCGGTTTAGGAGGTGCGCACGCAGCGTCTCGTTTTAACTGAATAATGGTCATGTTTACATGGATTTATGAACTGCCCCTAATTACCGCCCCCCTTCCAGAGACACACTGTCGAACACACTCATACCTGCTTGGTATGACATTGAAAAAGTTACATTAAAAATAAATAAAAATAAATTACAATAAAATGACTGTTGTTTAATCTTCACATCTTGTAATCATGTCTATAATTTTGAGCACCAAATTATTGAAAAGTATCAAAAAATACCGGTATCGATAAGCAGTATCGGTATCGAAAAAATCCTGACAATACCCATCCCTAGACCTAACACACTTAACTATTTTTATCTACCTCTGGAACTAGCTAAACTAGTTATAAATATGTTTATTCTTCACTGTCGGGTCACTCATTACTGGATCAGTGAGCTGCATGAGACGGAAATTTCTCATTTCTCCCGTCTTATTATCCAAAGTTAATGTAAACTTGAATAATGTACTTCATTTGAATGTAATCATTATGTAGGTTGTTGTTTGTGGAAGCGCATCATGTATTGATAAATGTATCTGAACTTTTCGATCCGTTACGATTATAAACTGAAGCAATATAAAAATGAGCCCCATTAACTGAGTTTTAAACATCACTTGGAAGATCCCCATGGCCCCCACCCACCCGATCGGATCGGCGATCGGTATCGGCCGATACTGATTCCGGCGATCGGCCCCAAAATACCCGATCGGAGCATCCCTAACACACACACACACACACACACACACACACACACACACACACACACACACACACACACACACACACACACACGTCTTACTTCAGCTTGGCACATGAGCCATGTGTATACTTTGTGCTCACAGTCCTCAGAATGTTTTTACTTTTGAGGATATTTTAATTGATTGATTTCATATCTTCATTGAGCATTCACTATGAATGTTCATACATTAGGTGGTAGATAACACAAAGAGAGAGATACTCCCTCAAACTGACAAAACGACAACATTTACATTTTACAAAAATAAAATCAAAGCGTCCACAGGTTACACACAGCGAGGCCAGACAACCAGGCAGGGACATGAAGACATGTATTTTAAAAATAGTGTGTTCCCAATATTTAAACTATATTACATTTTATATTCTCAAAATGAATCATACGCACGCACTCTGTTTTCCTCTTTGTCCTTTTTTCCGTAAAAATATATTTCACTGTATCGTATAATGTTTTCAGCATACAGTACTTTGGCAATATTGCATGTGATCATGGTCACTTATAATTAGACAGCCAGACAGACAGACTAACCTCATACTGGTCTCCAGCACATAATCTAGCGAATCCAGCCAGCCCTGAAAGACAGACAGAAAGAGATGCAAATCCTTTAGGAAGTTTGAACTAAATGTAAGTATTTAGAAGCTGCTGAATTAGTTCGCCCTATGGCAGCCATGCACTGAAAAAAACAGGGAGTAAGATTTACTTAGGATATTCAAGGTAAGAAAACGCACTCAGAAAACCTAAGTAAATTTAACAACGTATATTTCAAGTAGCATCTACTTACAGTTAAGAAGTGTTTGTTACTAAAGGCACTTAAGTAAACTTTACTGTCACACTCGATTTTTGTAAGTACATTTTATTTACTATTATATAGTAGATTTTACTTAAGATTACATTTGCATCTTATTACAAATCTCCAGTAAAAACTATTTGGCTTTTCAGGTTGTTTTTACTTGCTATTTTTATCTTTTATTTAATAAATATGTAGGTAATACTAAATATAATTATTAAGTATCATCAAATGCAATTCTTATTCAATAAAACTGTTTTATACTAAGGCTACTACAAAACATGAAACAGTAGACACTTTTAAACCACACATTTATTTTTGTTCTGTTGTCTGATACATGCCATGATTAATCTACAGTTTACAATGATTTTAACAAATACTGTACATCAGTTAAACTAAACAAAGCAGGTCGAAGAAGAATCCACACTGTAAGAATACTCTATTACAAGTGAAAGTCTAGTAATGAAAATGTTACTTAAGTAAAACTATAATTAGCTAAATGCTGTTTGTGTATTACACGTAAAAAGTACCCTGTAGTAAAAAATCCAATATTAACAAACAAAAACGTAATTGCTCAAGGATTTCTAACAATATTTACATTTTTTGGTCAATTAAAAAACAGAACCTTATACTTTATAAACTCTATATAAGATAGCGAAGCACAAAGTACAATATTTCCTTTTGATTTGTAGTGGAGTATAAAGTGCAACGAAAAGAAAATTCTCAAGTACCTCAAAATTCCACCACTGCTTATGCAAAAATGTGGACTTTCAAGAGAAATCTTGAGGAAATTAAGTTCAAGATGGATTTTTGAAAACGACAGAAGCGTATTTCAACTTTGATTTGTTACTTAAAGGGAGGCAATGCTCATGACACGCATTTTTAAATAATTATCATACGATAAAACAGACCAGTCTCTGCCAGTCTTTATTTTTTTTTAATCTGATGACGTTATCAGTGATTTTAAGCTGATTAATTACCGAAATAACATCAACCCTGTGGGCGGCGCCATTTTGACGAGTCACATGACTTATTTTACCGGACGTGACGTGAACTATGCGTTTGGACAAAATGACTCTAGTTACTCTCAGGCCCGGCTCCAGGATGAAATGACTGAGGGGGCTGTTAAAAAATCAGAGGGGGCGATTTTTTTTCACAAATACAAAAAATACTGGCAATGTAGTTAATTGACACACCAACCTTTTTTCCTTCTCACTGCTCTACAATCTCTTTGCTTCTTTATTTTTATTCCGGATTTACCCCTCTCATTCTGTTCTTTTCCTCTGATCTTTAATAATAGATAGTACATTATTAGATGGCTGCACTTTGGTTAACAGACTAACATTGATTTGAATTTATAAATTGACAGGCTCTGTAATTATACCATAACCTTTTCTCCTCTATCCCTTAACCCTTCTTCCTATACAGATGTACTTACTTACTTACTATCTACTCTATATCAGGATTAAAGAAAAATGAATCTGGTTGATTTTTTATTTTCAGGATTGAATGTTCAAACCAAGGCCTAAAACCTGGCATTTCATAAGAAAGTGACTAATATATAGACAAAATGTAATATTGGATACAATACTACACCAAATGGACAGACACAGATTAAAATAAAATAAAGTCCCCTGGTTTGTCTCTAGAGTCTAACTGCCATGAGAAAAATCAAATCAATGTTCCAAAATCCGTCACTAGATGTCGCTCATTGTACCAATATGGTTTATATAATACATAACGTAACACATTTAATATTCAATCCCACACTTACATAAATTCGTAACTTACCTCGTTTAAAGCACTTTTGTTGTAATACTCTGGATTTAGTTGACACTACTAGCCGAGTTTCTTTTGTCCAATATTTCGCGGGCAGGTACATTGAATTACAAGTAGAAGAAGAAGAAGAAGAAGTAGAGGTAGAAGAAGAAGAAGTAGTAGTAGAAGAAGAAGAAATATGCTAACGCTACAAACATGCACAACACTGTTACTCTGTTTTTACTGACATGTAACATTTTATTTCACCTTGCTCTATGTTTTTTAACGCACATAAACAAATGGGAGCATTTTCGGGAGTTTCAACCGGGTACCGGCCACCGAAAACGGGAACTTTGCCCGGAAAACGGGGACGTTTTGTTCACCCATCCGACTGTGTTTACAGCTAACTTAGCAAACACGCTAACATTAATTAAGACTACAAGCTCACTTGGGGTTGAGGCTTTTTTACACGTTGCTTGACTGCCTGCCAACATATCTGATCTAAACATAGTAACGTGTATTGGGGGAAATAATTATTTAAAGTGATTTAATAATTGTGAAATTAAAGGTGGGGTAGGTAAGTTTGTGAAACCGGCTCGAGATACACTTGTTGTTGTATTCCATGGAATGCTCTTAACATCCCGATAGCAATGAATATCTTAAGTGCCTTGACAAAAATCCATAAAAAATGTCATCTGTGGAAGCCGTAGTACTGTGAAAAGCACGACCAATCATTTTAGCCGGCCCGGCTAAAATAACTGGATGGCCTACCTGCCTGTCAGCCTTCCATCTGTGCACAAACTTATCTCTTGCCCTCATTGGTCATGTGCGCGTTCGTGTGTGTTGGAGGAGGGGCTCTGTAAGGAAGTGGCAGATTTTTTCTGGTTGTGTATTTTCAAATTCTAGCGCACTCGAGCTGGTTTATTCAAAATTACCTACCCCACCTTTAATGGTACTTTTTGATTTCCTTTTTTTTTTGATTTTTTTTTTTTTTTTTGATTTACTTTTTTTTTAATGATGCTCAAAGTGGGGCAAAGAATACAACTGAGGGGGCAATGCCCCCTTTTGCCCCCTCGTGGCGCCGGGCCTGGTTACTCTCCATTGTTCTCACAATTCCATTGAAATATGCCTCATTGTATTTTGTTGCAAATAGGATATATTTTTTATCGTAATGAACAGGTGTTCCTATCACAAATTATATTTCAAGATAAGCTAAGTTCCATTTTGACTTTTTAACAGCCAGTCTCAGTTCTGTCAAAATACTCACAGCTATCTGAGTGCTTCTAGGGCATTTTGATTGTTTTCACCTGTTCATTGAGAAAAATGTCCACTTCATGTATATATTTATTCAGATTTTTTTGGCTGTATATATCTCTTTAGTGATTTATGTTGCCTGATACACGTCCTCGTGTTTTGGTTAATACATTTAATTTCATAGTCAATGTCAACATCATGCCACGGTAATAATTAATCTGTGGTAGCAATATATGTATATTATTTACACTGTGAAATATCGGTATATCTAAGGAAATATGTATGAAATTATTACTTTTTAATGATGAATTAAACAAATAAGATGTTTGGCCTGAAATGAACGCTTTTCTTATTTAATATTCACGATTGATTTATCATCATCATCATCATCATCATCAGGCCTTTTCTTTTGGCATTGTATTTTTGACATGCTTGACAATCGGCACTACAATTTAAAAATATTGTGCATATGTTAATTTTAATTGTAAAGTATATAATGCTAAGAAGAAAGGGCTGTACCCGTTAAATGTACCCACCTTTCATTTATTGGTTCAACCTAAGAGGTGCGTTTCACATCCTTCATGGCAACCAGTGCTGTTCTCAATACAGCTTCTTCTAACACCACAGTGCCGAATTCCCTGTGTAAACATATGCAATCCAAGTCGTCGGTGACCAGTTTATTTTCAAGCTCTTCAAGCTCATGACAACATATGTTCATCAGAGGATTGTCCATGGCTACACACCGACTGCAAGTACACCATTCATGTACAGGTCTCCCTACTCGCCCCCCGAAATCAATTGCACGAGTAAAGGGATCGTCTCCAGCAAGATCACCGCGCTGTTCATCCTCATCGTCACTGGATTCCTGACGGTTCTGGCCACCTGGCTCGAACCTATATGGCTGAATTCCCCCATCCAATCGCTCCACATTGCTCAAAACTTCTTCCTCGGCTTACGAGTCCGAACTCAAATACTCTGCCATGTTTTCGTCGAACAAGCTGTTCGTGTGTTTACAAAAGTGAACGCATAGATGACGTCACGACCTAGTTTTTTGGATCATGTGACTACTGAAAATGGCCAAAATGGCAGCTGCCTGATGGAATATACAGGTTTTGATAAAAAAGAGCTATAAAATCATTATTTACCGGGGAATATCGCTGATTTCTTCAGGGTATGGTTTAAACATAATGTTTCACTAAATACTGAAGTTTTTATTAATTATCTAATGAGTGGACCCTTCCTTTAAGTTCAATGCATGGATGATGCCCGTGAGCAGAAGGCCACCAAACATTTACACTCATCAAGCCCCTCCGATCCCTCGATGGAGATGGACACGTTGGGAGGTGTGGCGTCTTCTTTTGCTGCACTTCATGGGGGACATGGAGCTTCACGACACACTCAGTATTAGGGATGGGTATCGAGAACCGGTACTAAGTCAGTACCTGTACCTGATTGGACGGTATTGGTATACCGTTAAGCCGCTGGACAAACGGTGCTGCTATCGGTATATGAATTACGCTACTTCCTTAGTTTAAACAATTCTGGTTGGTTGGGAACCCTCATCCCGTGTGACGTATCCGGCTTGAGTACCACTGATTGGCCACTGTGAATGCCACTCGTCATCTCTCCTAACAGCGCTCTTATTATTGTGAGACTCCCGGGGGCAAACCATAGGGGCAGATGCAACATCTTGCTAGAAACAGCGTCTCAAAGCTTCTTAACATTTAACAACCTATTAATGATGCATACCCACTTAACGGGAAAAACCCAGCTAACAGACGTTATTAACCATTTTACCTACACGGAACAGAAGTCCAACACCAAGAGTCTAAATCAACACTTAGCAAAACGGGCTAACGGGGCTAACAGGGCTAACGGCTACTTTAGCACATAACTGGCAAAAGCGATCTTTTCTACGTCATTTTATCTGCACAAACAACATATCACATGAAAGCTGATTCCATTGGTGTAAGTCTCATCACTGTACGACCACAACTCACTGAACTAGCAGCCAGGAAAGAGCAAGAAAACATCTTCACTTTACGTAGCCATGATGATAGTTATGTCTTACGTTTGCTGTTTTGTGATCAAAAGTTGTGTTTAAGGGCATAAAAACAGTTAATCCAATGTCTCTGTGTAACTTTAAAATGATTACTGATAATCCATCATTACAATTATAAATAATAAACGCAATATAATGGTTAGCCGACCGGAGCTTCCGGTTTAAGAGGTGCGCACGCAGCGTCTCGTTTTAACTGAATAATGGTCATGTTTACATGGATTTATGAACTGCCCCTAAATACCGCCCCCCTTCCAGAGACACACTGTCAAACACACTCATACCTGCTTGGTATGACATTGAAAAAGTTACATTAAATAATAAATTACAATAAAATGACTGTTGTTTAACCTTCACATCTTGTAATCATGTCTATAATTTTGAGCACCAAATTATTGAAAAGTATCGATTAAGAGTATCGAAAAATACCGGTATCGATAAGCGGTATCGGTATCGATAAAATCCTAACGATACCCATCCCTACTCAGCATAGTCCTTTTTCGACAATATCTTTGCCTCCATTCTGTCAAAACATGTAAATCAGTGTTAACATACAATACTGTAAACTTTTCTGTGAATTTACTAAGACTGATTGGGTTGAGCTAGCTATTTAATTTAGTATTTAAGTAGCCATTGATTTTACATGTTCTTTTTAAGCAGAGGGGATGGGGTGAGCTTCAAAAGGTTCAAAGGGCTTTATTATCATATGCATAGTAGCTAGTGTGGATATGGGAAACCATATTAACTCTTATTAGTTACGGTCAAAGTATGACTACAAGTAAGCTCAGTTTATTAAATGTTTGCTTTGTTCCAAACAGGAAGTAAACCTGATTAAATAAATAATAATTTATTTTTGCTATTTTGAACAGATTAAATATGGGCTCTCGGTTCATAGAGTGGGTCAAATCAATTTATAAAAATCCTAAAGCAGCGGTCATCACTAACTGCAGTTCCTCAGATTTGTTTTCACTAACAAGGGGGACAAGACAGGGATGTCCACTGTCACCTTTGCTTTTTGCTATTGTGATTGACAACATTTCTCTGTATGCTGACGATATCATTCTTTACTTAACAGACCCAGAAAATTCCGTACCACATCTGCACGACACGATAGAGCAATTTGGAAGATACTCAGGATATACAATTAATTTTAAGAAATCTAATGCTTGTTTCTTACATATGACCCCAACAGCAAATCTGGAAAAGTCTTGTTCTTTTAATTTGTCACCAGGTGGCTTTAAATACTTAGGAATAAATATAACACCACACCTGGATAATCTGTTTAAAGAGAATTACAATCCGCTCATTGACAAAATCAAACAGGATTTATCTAAATGGTCCACATTACCAATATCACTGCTAGGAAGAATCAATGTCATAAAAATGAATATACTACCGAGATGTAATTTTCTTTTTCAAATGTTACCATGTAATTTATCCGCTGATTATTTTAAATCTCACAATAGACATATCTCAAAATGTATCTGGTGTAATAAAAAAACAAGAATCAAGTTACTTACTCTTATGAAACCAGAAGCCTTGGGGGGTCTTGGTCTTCCCAATTTTCAACACTACTTCTGGTCAGCTCAATTAAGAAATGTACTATCTTGGTCTCTGGGAAGACAGGATTCACTATGGGTTCAGATAGAAGCTAATATCTTTGACCCGTTGCCAGTGGAAACTCTTATATTTGTTAAAGATTTCAATAAAGGTGAAAAATATGGACAAATGTTTTACAGTGGTCAATACACTTTTAGCCTGGAGGGACTGTACAAAAAAAGTTCATGTTAACTCTGGTATTTCCATCTTTTCTCCTATTTTGAACAATCCTGATCTTAGCAAATATCTGTTGTCAATCAATATAAACAAATGGACGAAATCAGGTATAAACCAATTGAAACATTTGTTTAATAAAGATATAACATTAAAATCTATTTTAATGATTTAAGAGCAGAATATGGCATTTCAAATAAGGACTTCTTCAGATACCTGCAAATTAGGAACGTGATCCAATCAATTATCAAAGGCAATAAATTGAGATCGGGACTGTTAGAAGAGGAGGAGATATTGATGTCATCGAGCACGATCAAAGGTAAAATTAGTGAACTTAATGCAGTTTTTTCTAAAAGAGCTCAGTCGTCCTTTCTAACCTTAAAAAATATCTGGGAAAAGGACTTAGGGATGCAGATAGATGAAACTACTTGGCTGAATATTTATGAACGAACACATTTTCCATTCACAAGCAATAAAATCAAAGAAGCAAATTTTAAATGTATCAACAAATTTGACCTCACACCCATAAAGATGCATAACATTTCCAAAGAAAACTCTCCAAACTGTCCGAGATGTAAAATAAAAGAAGCAACATTTATGCATCTGTTTTGGGATTGTGATCTCTTGAAACATTTCTGGGATTCGATTCATGCTCTCACAAAAGCCGTTTTAGACATCGAATTTAGCCTAAATCCATGTTTTTTCCTGTTAAATGACATGCCAAACTTTAAACTGAATCCCAAACATTACAGAATACTAATCACAATAACATATTTTGCCAAGAAATGTATACTTTTATTCTGGAAGAATGAACGTCCCCCAACATTTAAACTTTTCATTGATCAGATAACACATTTTTTACCTCTGGAGAAAATGACATTGGAAAAATATAATCGTGGACATATTTTTAAAGCTCTGTGGTTGCCATTGTTTTCTTATTTGGAAAATATATCTGAGATATGACCAGTGATGGAATGGTGCATTCTGTGGCTATTAGTCCTGACGGCCGGAAATACTAGTTGTGGTGTTGTCATTGTCTACATTGTCGCTGTATTGTATAATTATTTGTTTGTTTTACTTTGATGTTTTTCTTTTTTCTTTTGTTTATTTTCATTGCTCTGTTGTTTAAGTTATCTTGATAAGCATTTTTTGGTTTTGCCTGTGTGGGCGTGTTCGAGTGGAGGGAGGTAGGGAGGGAGGGGGGAGTGTAGTGAGTGTATTGTGATATTACAATGTAAATGAAATGGCATCGATTATTGTACACTATAATTAAATAAAAAGACTTGTAAAAAAAAATAAACTATCAAACTATAAATTCTCCTGAAAAACCCATTTTGAATCAGAATATTAAACATTGAAATTGAGTAAGTTTGAAAATATATATAAATATTATACAGTAAAATTAGATTCCAATGTACTTTATCTAAATGTTAACTTAAAAACTGGAGACTGAAGAGGTTTTTCACATAATGGCAAGATGTACTTACCTTTAGAGAATAGAGATATTCATGTACAAACAGAACAGCAGACACATTTTAACACAAATCAAGCAGAACATTTACCTGGTTCTCTTTAATCAGCTCCGCTGCAGACTCTTCCAGAAGCTCCATCAGGTGGGAGGGCGGCTTCCGTCTAACTTCAACGTGGTGCTGTTGAACAGACATGTCAATTATTGTAGCGAACACACATAACTTTAAGTACAGAAAGATATTGGAAACAAAGATTATGCCTTAACTTCAATTTAAGGCTCTACAGAAGGAGACACCAAGAGTTACACTTCTAATAAAGTAACTCTTGTCCCAGTAGTCTTCCTGCATCACCCCTCTCCTTTAGGCTGCAGTGAAACAGGCCGCATCACAGACTGGCCCACAGAGCAGCGACCATGGCAGTGAATGTGACATAGGCATACCCTTTTTTTAGGAAGCTGGTGTCTCAGTGTACACAGGAAATAAAAGCACACATGTGCATCACACACAGTCGGATGAATGTGAGTGAATCGACTTGACTCCCACAGTAAAGGAAAACTCAGTTTGGCGACACACTGCTTTACTACCGAGCAGCATTTGAAAATGTAGCGTGAACACCCCCGAAGTAAAAAAACCTCTCTGAACACTGCCACATTTTGTATTCAAAACGGTGAATTTCGCCAGCTGTCACTAATTTGAAGCAACTACAAAACCACTAAGTATTATATTGTTGTGTGTGCCCATGAAAGCAGGCTAAATTAGCTAGCACGCTAACAAGCTAAATTGCTAAGCTGAAACACTGACGTTAGCTAACGTTTTTTTGGTATCCACATTAAGCTGACAAGCTAACGGGGATGTACAGAGTTAATAAAGTACAAAAATATACTTGCATGATTCAAAATCCACGAGTATTCATATTAGACGAGGGTCCATGCTCTCTTCTCTTCGCAAACTCCTCTGACGTCATGGAGGCGTCGCCCACCTTTACTTACATTGCCCAGGTATATTTGACTAGCTTTTCACAGGTTGTAGGTCAACCCATTACTTTAGTTAACATTTACTTGGTGCTATGATTTAAATGTACTTATCAAAATGAAGATACAAAATTACTTGCAAATTCAAGTAACACATTAAATAAAAGGAGAGATTTTGAGTAAAAGAAAATTATTAGTAATTTCTTGTTTTTATCAGGTGTCTTCTTCAGTTATCGTAGAACAACTGCTAAAGAAATCATACATTTTTCAGCTGTAGTGTCCAATAGGTTCCTCTTTATGTATTTTAATATTGTTACAGAAAAGACAAAATAACAGATTGATGATCTGAGCGTTTGTTCACTTTTCAATTTTACAGAGTAGCTGCAACTCAACTATAACAGCGAAATTATTACGTGTAACCATAATCTTTTTCCCGAAAATGTGAGTCCAAAGATGCTGCATGCCAAATGTGGAGATTAAACGGCTTGTCAATAATTCATGAAAAAATAGTTCTATCAAAACTTTTTTTTTTATTACGCCAGCCTCTCATCACCAGTGTGTTGTGGAGTGTGAACTCTTTCTCCAGAGTTGAGTGATATTTGTTGAGGCACGGGTAAGTCAAGGTAAACAGTAGTTCAAGAAGAAGATGGATAAAGGAGGGAAGAAAACACGGAGGATGAGATTAAGGTGGGAAGAAAGCACAGATGGTTTCATTCTCACCTTTCATCTTAATGTGGAACTCCCCCAGATGGTTCTCCAAGTCGTTCTCCAACATGCACATGTTCTACGGAGAGAAAATATTTATTTTACCAAACAGAAATGAATTACAGAGCTGTAGTTTATAAATTATCCACATTAGTTAAGCTTTTTTTATACTTTAATGTATTCCTTTACTACTTGCTCATGCAATAGAGTGGTGCAGTGATTATTTTTATTTAACGCAGAAGTTAGCATGGCAGTGGCTCCCTCAACGAAATAAAATGGGTCTTTTCAATTCAATTTGAAATAGTTTAGAAAATAAGATTTTTTTCAGCAGGATAATAACACCTATTTTATTTTTGTTTAAGCGTGAATACAATCTCCAGAAGTAAAAAGCTAACGTTAGGCTATAAACAAACTGCGTTTGACTTCATGTCACCACTGCTAAGCTAAAGGCAGCTAACGTTGCTAAAGTATGCTGAATTAGTCACTTGTTGGCAACCGCCGTTTTTATGACACATAGAAGTTTCAGACATGTTGGGTATTTAGCAGAGGTGGGAGTAAGTCATACATGTGCAAGTCATTAGCAAGTCTCAAGTCTTAACATACAAGTCTCAAGCAAGTCCCAAGTCACTTTGGTGAGAGTCAAGCAAGTCAAGTCATTGCTCAGGTCAAGCAAGTCACAAGTCAAGTCATATGAAATTCTGATGAATAACCCCAGTTTTTAAATCAGTTAAAATATTGTGGTTATGAAAAGTTTTGTTTTATTTTCTACATAAACAGCAATGGAGAGTGGGGCGCTGAAATTATAACCCTATAAGTTCTAAAAGGGCTCTAAAGTGATAACAGGAGTACAACACAAATATTTTACATCAACATGTTAAGCCTCCTGCCCTGGCTCCCCTTCAGCCGGGTCACAGCATTTCTCCATGGTCTGTCTAAGGTGCTCCCATATGACACTGTCTCATTGTTTTCTTTACTGTGTCTGTGCACAAATAAATATTGCATCAAAGCCAATACAACGGAATAGTGTATGCACACACACACAGAGAGCTCAGCAGAGCACAAACACACACACATCATGCGCCTTAGTGACCGGAAATCTCCTTCATAAAACGAGTAATAGGGGGATTAATCGGGCAGTTCGATGTGTGTAGAGGTGTGTGTGGTTAAAACAAAGCAGCCTGCGGTCGCTCTTCAGCTGTTCTAATGAAAGTAAACCCAGTGAAGGCGTTGCGAAAGGCACAGCTCTTTGCGCACTGGTGCTGCACTTCTCAGAGGCGGAGTTACACGTCCCGCTGCCTCCTGGTGCTGCTCTTCTCAGAGGCGGAGTTACACGTCCCGCTGCTCCTGGTGCTGCTCTTCTCAGAGGCGGAGTTACACGTCCCGCTGCCTCCTGGTGCTGCTCTTCTCAGAGGCGGAGTTACACGTCCCGCTGCCTCCTGGTGCTGCTCTTCTCAGAGGCGGAGTTACACGTCCCGCTGCCTCCTGGTGCTGTAGCGATTTCATGAAGTGAATGAGTCCGAGTTCGAAATATATCAAAAATAATGTATGCACTGCCATTTCCCAACATAAACATTACAGTCTGCAATGAAACGGTTGTCTCCTGTGTGCTCCACATCCTATTTGGCACTCCTGTAACTTTCTCGTGCGAACGAGATACAGTATCTTTTTTTTTTTTCATTGCCCTTTAGGGGCTCTGTACAATACAAAAACAAATGCAAATATTGAATTTTAAAAAGTAAAGTCCTTTCGAGTCATCTGTCTCAAGTCAGGTCAAGTCTCAAGTCATGAATACCAAGTCAAAGTCAAGTTTTTTATCAATGTTAGTCAAGCAAGTCTCAAGTCCAAAAATATGCGACTCGAGTCTGACTCGAGTCAAGTCATGTGACTCGAGTCCCCTACCTCTGGTATTTAGTGACACATTTCATTTTTCTAGAACAAAACATCAACATGTCTTCAGTTTGTGTTAACCACAGACCTCATTTCAGGCATCTAACCAAAAACATGTTTAAAAAAAAGGATGACTTCAAACAACAAAACCGAAAGTGGTTAAATGCTTTTCAGAGTTTTAGGACTCATTCCTGCACCACTCCATGGCCCTGTTCTTCCTCAATACATTTACAATTGTTCTTCATCCTATCTTATTCCACTTTTTCATTCCATCTCCCCACTCCTCCGTCCTCTTCATCTTACCTCTGTGTACTCTTTGTATCCTTTATTGGCTTCTGCTAAACTCTCCTTGGCCTCCTTGCTGCTCACAGAGGTGGTGTAAGCCTTCACCATCTTGTTCGCTCCGTCTCTGAGTCTCCTCTGCAGGCAGTACGCTTCGTAGAGCTCCTCGATCTGCGGAGAGGAAACACAGTTCATCTCCAATCCAAAGTATTTTCACAAAAGGAGAAAAGATCTATTGTACCATATTTAAATATGTGCTAATTTCTACAAACATTACATTCAAAGTTTAAAATAAAATTCACATTTAATTTAGGTTGGTAATAAAAAGGTGTTAGCACTCGCAATTAACCTAAAATCCTTGACGCGTGAAAAAAATATGAAAGGTCTCCTATTATACTATTTTTAGGCATATATTATAGGTCTCGGATATATACAGATATATAAAAAACATGTCTATGAAGTGTTTTGCTCAAAATATCAAACAGTTCAATTCAGTAACTTTTTGTTTGCAATACTAGAATATATTTTAGAAGAGACTGCCAGTAATTCCACTGATTCCCATGTGTTGCTCTTCTGACTGAAAACTTGTCTGATTGAATTTGAGTGCGACTTCACTTTTATAAAACTTAATCAGCACACAGCGAGTGACATTGTAAAGCATGTGTGTATGTACATGTGTTGGCAGGCAGTAAAGCAGTTCTGAGGCCCAAAAAGCAACCTGACATGATTAACCCAGTGTGCATTCAGTTTTTTTGGACAGTAGACTTCTGTCCCTCCCTGTTACACACACACACACACACACACACACACACACACACACACATACACATACACATACACACACATATACATACACACACACACACACACACACACACACACACATATATATATGTACACACGTACACATGATCCTTTGAAGTTAATGACTTCCTCTGGTGGAGTAGACTTCCTCGAAGAACTGGACAAACAGCCAATTACCACACACAACCTCTCAAACATGGACATAGAAACATATAAATGTGCACACACACATGCTGGTGTGTGCTATTAAAGTTATTAGAGTAAATTACTTTGACCCGTCAGATAAACAGTGTATTGGAGCCTGGAACATTTTCTTTAAATGGGGGGCGTGGTGGGGTTGTACTGTAGGTAAAAGGAGCCATCATTTCTAAACCTGCACCATACATGGTAATTATTTAAAGAATTTCCCTTATGTGCAGCCATTGCCGGCAGCTACGTCCACACAGATCGTGTGGATCCTGCTACACGTTGAGATCTACACAGTTGTCTATATAAGAGGTGTTTATAATATTTTACCTGCCCTATTTACATTGTTCAGGGAATATTAGAAACAACATCTACTATTACCTTACATTACATGTCATTTATTACATGGCTTAGTTGAATACTTGATTCTGATTGGTCAATTTGGACATTTCAGAATATGTTCATTCTCGCTAACAGACTGCTGCTAAGGAGAACAGACCGTTTCTAAGGAAGATCAAGGGACTATGTACAATCCTATCAATCCGCAGAAAAAAGTCCAGTAAATGTAACGCCAGCTGTGGAGAGCAAGAAACTTTGGATTAATTATGGCTAAACTGTACCTAGCAAGGAAAGAAAAACAGAAAGAGATTAAAAGACAGAAAAACGCTGAAATTCAGAAAAATCTACAGAAGAAGACAGACAGATAGTGAACAATAATCGGAACAGCAGAAGACAGATAGGAATCAGAATCAGAATCGGTTTTATTTCCAAGTAGGTACTGTACTGTTGCCAAATAGTACTGTTAAAACAGCTATTTAAAAAATGTTAAGACTATTCTAACAAATAAAAATTAAAGACAATATTTACACACATTTAATGATGTGAGAACATTGAGTATGAGTACACTCAAATATAGTAAAATACTATAGTCAAAGTGGGCTGTGCTGGTTTAAAAGAGGTAAGAAGTAAACACTGACAGAAACACAGTACGGGCTCTGCAGTGTTTAAAGAGAAAGGAACATTTGAACAGACTTGGACAGTTACAGAAAACCTCGATCAGTGCAGCCGTCATTTTGAAATACGTTTCTGTCGCCGCAGTTCCAGCTGTTGGTACGCTGTGGAACGTACTATTTTTTCTTAGCAGAAGCAATCTGAAGCAATCTGGTTTTAAGTCAATACTGTCATCAATTGTTGGTTTATTTATTAAGTAGCCATGTAATAAGTGGGATAATGTGCAGCGACCTGATCATTAATTAGAAAAGAACACTGACATGGTGATGCAAGATTCCCACGCTTTTATTTCGGATGCTGATCATCATGTTGGTGTTCTTTTTCATTGTTGCCTCGCTGCACATTATCTTAATGTATAGAAGGGCCTATGATAGCAATATGGAGTGTCTTCCCAAAGGACACTTCCACATTTTGACTGCAGGGGGTAGATCGAACCACTGACCCTCTGCCTGGTAGACGCCTATTTCCCTCTTAACCACAGCCACTATAATGCATTATAGTTCAACAGCATTGCAAACTGCAGCTTCCAGAAATAAAGATTTCAGAAAACTGACCAATAATAATTTTTATAACTATTCAGGAGTTAAGATATTCCCTACAGTAAGACCTAAAACTGAACCTAAAGAGATGAGTATTATATTTAAAAGCAGTGGTCAACGCAAACATTAATTATTGTTATCCCTTTGGAATCAGCTGTAAGTACACATGGGTGGAACCTTAAGAAAACAATCTGGAGTTGATCCCTGTGATTATAGGACCTCAAAGTTGTGCCTGACATGACCTCTGACTCACAAAGTGTGTCTGAGCTGTGCAGAGTGACTCAAGCAGGTTCCTTTACTAATGACAGAGCTGTTGTACTAATCACATATTGCACTGTCTCAAAGAGCTATTTAGCCCTGTGCTGACC
>JASDAP010000084.1:0-107200 GCA_031216635.1 Dissostichus eleginoides | reverse complement strand
CTACTCTGATGACCAACATCCAGGCTATTGCAGTCATTTCTGCAACCTGATATCATACACTGTAAAAAAAATCTGTAATCTAGGCAGTAAATTACTGTATTACCCACAGTAATTTACTTTGAATTTGTAATACAGTGTGATACTGTACATTATGCTGCATTGTGGGAATATTATCCTTAGGCGGGAAATGTATACAGCACTTTAAAACCATACTGTAATATTACTGCAATACTGTAGCTGTGTCCGAATTCAGCGGCCGCATCCTCCTGAGGACCCAGCCTCTGAATTGCGCGGAGGACCCAACCGACGTCGGCGTCGGTTGGGTCCTCCGCGGATCATATTATCATATGATAATAGATATTATATAAAATATATATGTACTGTATTTTTAGCTAACAGCAATGTTAATATTAGCCTATAATACATGTTTAAAATGTTATTTCTCATGTTGAGTATAGCTGGTGTATGTATGTATATATATATATATATATATAGCCTATATATATATATATAAACATGTCTATAGAGATATATTTATACACAAACACAGAATATATGTATGTACTGTATTTTTAGCTAACGGTAATGTTATTAGCATATAATACTGATACAAATTTCATTTCAGGTTGAGTATAGCTTGAGTGTATATATATAAATATATATATATATTTATATATGTATGTGTGTATATATCAATAAACATATATATATATATATATATAAACATGTCAATAGAGATATATTTATACACATAAACACAGAAAAAAAAATGCTCTTTACTTATTGTGGCGGCACGTGGGAGTGATTGTTTGAAATACTATTTAACTAAAAGCCAGACAACGCCACCTTGGGAATTGCACCCAAGGAAATAATTATTCAAAGTACCAATAAGGCACTCAGGTTCGTAATACTGAGGGGCAGGAGACGTGGTTCCAATTCATCAAATGTTTTATTTCATATATTAAAATATCATTAAAAACACAGTACGAACAACATACACACTGGAAATAAAGGGGGAAATCTTAATTCAGGGATGCTGAGGCTTACCAGTGGATGGAGGTGACGGGGGGTGAGAGGGATCCAAACAAAGTAAATTAAGGCACCCGTGATCACTACACACTCACACAAAGGAACACCAAAATCAGGGGGAGCACAGCACGACACACAAAAAGGGGGGAAGCCGCCACCGGGGACACCAGCACCACACCTTTGGCTCTCAGCAACTAAAGAGGGGCGAACAAGACACAATTACTGGGATAAACAATAAAAAGTCAATAATACTACAAAATACTGATCAGTTCACTGATATTAACTGAAATAAACAAAACAAATATAGAGCAACAGGGTCGAAAACAACTAAACCAAAGAAACAGAAATTAACCTAACAGTCTACTTAATCTTAAATTAAATAAACAAAACAAACTTAACTCAACAGGGTCAATGAAATAAATAATCATAAACAGACTAATCAAATAGTCCGCGATAACAATGTTTAAAATATGGCCCTGTAGTGAAGGGCAAGGTGAAACAAAGGCACAGTGACACCAAGAGGCAATGCAGACAATGCAGGCCAAGAGCAACACCCGCTAGGCAGCAGTGTAGCGGTGAAGCACAGTAGGGCAGGCAAGCCAGCTGTGCAAACAGACACAGCCGTGAGGGCAGACCAGCCGTCCAGGCAACACTCAGTCAGGCAAGCAAGACACTCGTGTAGAGCAGTCGTGGATGCAACACAGACGTAGAGGCAAAACAGCAGTCCTTCTTTATCAGGCTTCCAGCGCAGAGCCTAGCAGACATTTAAGGTGATGTTACGATAATAATACTAGATTAAGATTATTCAGGAAGAATGAGACAAGCATAAGGTCTACCTACCGATCAGGCCAAGTTCAGACAAACACACAGCAGGAGAGCTTCATTTACAGCGGCAGCAGACATGGGCTGCAGGATCCCTGCAAGGGTCTACAACCAGCGATGCATTTAGTATTTAGGCTAATTGTCATGCTAGGTGTACAACAAACGGCAGCCACTGCAAACTCACCGGTGCCAGCGGAGAAAGCACGTCAGCGGAACCCGGAAGTGGCCTTCGTGCCAAAGAGCAAGAGGGAGCAAGAGCGACACTGACCCCTCTTTATAAAGGTTGCCCCGTGTGGTGATAGGGCTGAACAGTCTATCCTGCTACATTATTTAACCCTTTTTTCTTAACCTTTCCCTCTACCAGCCAAGGCCCCTGTATTGCAGGATCAACCTAAGCGTCCCTGTCCTGGACAGGTTTTTTAATGACCAGGACACACGCCCTGATTTCAGGCTGAGCAGGGAGTCCCTGAAGGTGCTGCTGGACATCCTGGGTCAGGACAGGAGACACGGCTGGGGGGCCACAATCGAGACCCTGTTGTTCCTGTTCTGGCTGGCAAGTGGGGCATCATGCAGGGTGGTCTCCAGAGTTTTTGGGATGCCTAGATCCACGGTACATCGGATTGTTCACAGAGTGACTGAGGAGGTGGTGGCCATTCGCCACCAGGTCATCCACCTCCCCAGGACAGCAGAAGACCTGGAGGCTGTGTCGCGTGGGTTCGCAGGGCTGGCCAGACACAGAGCCTTCAGAAAAGCTGCTGGAGCAATCGACGGCTGCCATGTCCGCATCGTGCCACCAAGCGGCCCTGATGGTCACTGTTATAGGAACAGAAAACTGTTCAGCTCCATTTTGCTGCAGGCTGTTTGTGACCATCAGGGCCGCTTCATCGACACGTATGTGGGCTGGCCTGGGTCAGTCCACGACTCTAGAGTGCTCCGCCACAGCCCACTCTATCGGCAGGCACTCTACCCTCCTCCAGGGCACTATATCCTCGCAGACGGGGGGTACCCCTGCCTCCAACATCCACTCCCCCTCATCACTCCCTACAAACGGCCGCTGCAAGGTGTGGGACCCCAGCGCTTCAACAGCCATCACTCCCGGGCACGCTCCATCATTGAGCGTGCCTTCGGGGTGATGAAGACACGATTCAGGAGTATCTTCCTGCAAGCGCTGGAGACTCACCACACCTTTGTTCCTCAAGTAAGTAATCACTCATTAGGACATTTTGATAATACTGAAGAGTAGATCTGACATGAGGTATAAGATATATATATATATTTATATATTTCTGCCAATTTTAAAAATGTCAGATCATAACAGCAATTGCCGTCCTCCACAACATCTGCATTGGGGCCGGCGACATCATGGCCCCAGAAGAGGACATTGTGGAGGATGTAGCGGAGGATGAGGGGGAGAATGTGTTGGAGGCAGTCAGTGGTGCTCCTTGGCGGGACCAACTGTCTGCAGAGGTGTCTGCCCTGGAGGAGGTTCTTGGTGACCATGATTATGTGTAAAGGTATGTAGAACAATTGACGAGCTGTGATAAAATAACCTTGTGCAATATTTATATACATCTTTTGTTCTTATCTGCTGCTGAAAACATCTTAGTGACATGGCAGCCGTCGATTTCGTCCGCCCTGCAAACCCTAGCCCTAATGGACAATCCGATGTACTGTGGAGAGAAGCATCCCCAACAGCTCTGGAGACCACCCCAAATGAAGCCCCACCCACCGTCAGAGGACACCAGGGTCTTAATTGTGGCAGCCAGGTCCAGCAGCACCACCTGGGACTCCCTGCTCAGCCTGAATGTGTATATAGTTGCAATGTTGTTTTATTTGTATGTTGTTCAATTAAATAAATCATAAGTTTCATATTGCTCATTACATTTATTTATCTACTAATTTTTGTAGGAGAGAAAAAAGCCTGTTAAGGTTCTCCCTGCTCTCCTGGGTTCTTCTCTCCTCTGCCTCCCTCTGCTGCTTCATGTCCTCTCTGATGAGGTCCATTAGCCCATCCTTTCTTTTCCTTTTAGGCCGTGATGGCCCTGCCTCAACCTGATCCTCGTCCTCCTCGTCCTCTTGGTCCCCCACTGCTGAACTTGGCCGTGGCGTGTCGTCTGGAATAGAGGATATTAGGACAGGCGGGCAGATGGAGGGCCTCTGTCCTAATATCTCATCCATTTGGATAAACCACGGCCAAGTTGCAGCAGTGGGTTTCCCACCGACTCCCTCTCCTGACCTTGGGTATTTGCAATCCTAAAGGCAGAGTAAAACAATCATGGCAGTACAAAAAAAAACACCAGCAGATTAACAAATGTCAGCAAATGTGTTTATTAACTTGTAAAACTCACATACTTTATATCTTTTTTTAAGATTGTCCCACTTCTTCTTAGCTTGCAGGGGAGTTACACTTCCCTGCAGGCCCATATCTTCCAAAACCGTCCTAATCACAGAGAGAACAGTAAAAAATCTAGTATTATGAATAAAACAATAACAATGTCACAAGGATACACACACTTAGGAAGAAATCTTCTTTCTTTTTTAATGGTGGCATGGAGACATCCCTACACAAATACAACAAAGACTAATAAGGCATTGCCCCATATACTAGTTGTCTTATTAGAATGGACTGTATGAAATGAGGGATGATTAATAAAATAAGAACGATACAAACTGGATATTGTGCCTTACCTCCAAGCGATGCTCGCGGAGAATTTTGCCCCTGTGAAGAGGGATTCATTCTCCCCACGCATTTTAATAAATTGAGCAGTCTGCTCCTTGCTCCCTATCAAAACAAATTGTTGCAGTAAGATTTGTATAACAAAAGCAGTTAAATAAATAATTTAGCTTTATAATGAATCCCAACAATATGAAAACCAAACAGGGTTTAGAACATGTCGAAATATTTCACTTCATATTATTTTATGTATGTAATATAAAGAAGACATCTCCAATCGCCCGTATCTTTAAATAAAAAAATTAAATCGGTTTACTGTTTCATGTCGTTTACTATTTGGGTGAGTTGAAACCCCATACTTACATTTAAAAACGAATCCAGCTCCTGCCGAAGCTTCAGCCGTTGCCGGGACGTTAGAAGCCATTTTCTTTAAAAAAAAACTAATTCGTCACCGTCGCCCATTGCATCCTGGGATATGGTACACCGCGGAGTGTACATCAGATGTATCCTCTAAATCTGGGAAAAGAAGGCTGCATTTGAGGGCCGCATTCGGAGGAGTCTTGTCTTTTTTTTAAATTGGGACAGCCTTCGTTCGGCGGAAGTGACGTATAGGGTCTACGAATGCATCCTCAGGAGGATGCGGCCGCTGAATTGGGACACAGCTTGTAATATTACTGTACAATGTACAGTCACATTACAGTATTGCAGCACTATGTACATAGTGCTGCTGCATTGTGGGAATATGATCCTTAGGCGGGAAATGTAGCAAAACCATACTATAATATTACAGCAATGCTGTAATGTTACTGTACAATGTACAACAACATTACAGCAATACTGTAAATAGTGCTGTAATGTTACAGTAACTTTTGTTATTACTGTACAATACTTTGGGGTGCCATATCAGGAGCAAGAGGAGAGAACCGCTGTGTCCTTTAACGGATTATTTAGATCTATTCACGTTATTATTGCCGTTTTTTTTTCTCAAAAGTCCGTATTTTATTTCGAGATAGAATTGTATTATTATTTGGCCAAACTGCTGTTGAGGTAGGTCCCATTCGTGACTTCATTGTTTAGAGAGCAAGCCAACTGACTCCACAAAATGCACTGACTGTTTAGATTAGTAACGTAACGTTGGTTTCCGGTAGCCTATATTGTTAATTATTTTGAAAACTGTGTCTGTTCAGCGGGGGATCGTTTAGCTGCAGATGAAGGCTCAGACCTCGGAATTGTTGTGATATTAGGGTAATGCAGAATCAGATCGCTATCCCTTTGAGAGAGAGGGGGGGGGGGGGCGGTGTGGCGCGTGCATGGTAGAGCGAGCGAGAGTGAGCGAGCGGTTGTATGTGTTGTTTTGAAGTGAAACGAAGCAGCTGCAAAATAAGTCTGTCAAGTATTTTCTGATTCATTATTGCGTTATTTTACAAAAGTGGGTTAATGAACCCAAATTGTGTTGTTTCCCTGGAAGACTGCATAGAGTGGTTCTGAATGTAGATCCACATTTTCTGGAGCGCTACGCACTATTGGAAGATCCAAAATGTTATTTAGTTGCAAAAAATGCGATTTCTCCAGTGAGTCAGCACATGCATTTACTAGACATGTAAATCTTCATAGAAATGAAGCACATTTTTCGTTTGCTTGTGGGGTATCTGAATGCCCTTGCACATTTAAGAAGTTTTCTTCTTTTAAATCACATATGTACAGAAATCACAAAAAAAACAAGCAGGTAGGCCTACACATCGAGGGCATTCATTTGACATGTCAGGTCGATGCATGTACATTTCAATCACCTGATTTTTCTAGTTTATGCACACATCTAACATGGCATATCAGAGACGGAGAAAACATAGTGTGTCCTTATAAAGACTGCTCTAAATATTTTCGTGTCAGGTCAACATTTTCCTCACATTTGAGCAGAAAACACAGACACTCATCTTCACATCTTGAAAATGAAGAGAGACATGCATCCCCAGATATTGACCAAAATGAGAGCTTGATAAATGAAGTTGATGAAAATGATGCCTCGGAGGATTCTCTTGACCAAGAGCATTTCTGACAAATTTGGCTCTTTTTTATTTGAGGATGCAGGCTAAAATGCTTCTACCAGCATCCACTATTCAGTCGATCATAGAAGAGTTCCAGGAGGTCCGCAACTGTGGAATGACACATGTGCTTTTAAAAGTGCGAGAAAAGTTGTCTCAACTTAATTTGCCAGAAAATGAGATTCAGCACATCATGATGATGTATCGCAAGATGACCCAATGAAGTTGTGTAATGAGGGAGTGTTGAGGTCAGATCATACACGAAAGACATTCTTTAAAAAAATGTTTAACTATGTTGATCCTAAACAAATCTTCCTGGGTTCAGATGGTGCAGGCAGGGAATGTTTCTGTCAGTACATTCCCATCAAAGAGACATTAAAATCTCTTCTCAGCCAGTCATCAGTTAAAGAGCAATATGTACATACAAAGATGCATAATCCTGTAGAGAATGTTATAGAGGATGTGACTGATGGGACAAACTTCAAAAAGAATGCCCTTTTACTAGAGTCTCCCTCGTCACTCTCAATCATTTTGTTTCAAGATGCATCTGAAGTTGCAAATCCCCTGGGCTCAGGCAGGAAAAAACATAAAATACTTGCAGTATACATGACACTTTCTGAGATTTTGCCACATAATAGATCATCTATTGATCCTATGCAGTTGGTGATGCTCTGCAGGGAACAGGATGTTAAGTTTTTTGGTCATGAGAAAATGTTTTCCTCTCTTATCAGAGATCTTAAGGACATTGAGGATGTAGGCTTTCAAACAGATGATGGCAAAACATTGAAGGGCTCTTTACTTGCAATATCTGGTGACAACCTTGGGTCACATTGCATTGGAGGTTTCTGTGAACATTTCAGCACAAGTACACAGTTCTGCCGATACTGCCTAATTGACAGAAAGACCTTTCACAGCGCACCACATAAGCCTGGCCCAAAAAGGACAGTTGACAGCTACAAAATAAATGTTGAAGAAGCAACAACGAGTAACAACATGTGTTGTGGGATCAAGTTTGATTCAGTCTTTAATAGTCTAAGACACTTTCATGTTTGCCAACCAGGGCTTCCACCTTGTTTGGGGCATGAATTATTTGAAGGTATTGTTTCATTTGATCTTGCGCTTTTCGTAAAACATTTTGTGACTGTGAAAAAGCATTTCTCATATGATCAGCTAAACCGTACCATTTCACAGTTCAAGTATTTAGGAAGTGATGTGAACAACAAGCCTTGTGAAATGAAACATAATGCTGAAAAGCTCGGGGGACATGCAGCACAGAACTGCTTTTTACGGCTTCTCCCACTTTTTGTTGGCGACCGATTTAAAGATCCTGTCGACGATCAAGTTTGGCAATTGTGTTTGAAACTCAGGGAAATTGTTGAGTTAGTTTGTGCACCAAAAATCCATCTAGACCAGATTGCATACCTGCGGATTCTGATTGAAGAGTATATACACCTAAGAAACATCACATTCCCTGCGATTCCACTGAAACCCAAGCATCATTACTTGATACACTACCCAGAACTTATCCAACAGTTTGGCCCTCTCATCTGCTTATGGACAATGCGCTTTGAAAGCAAGCACTCGTATTTTAAACAGTGTGCGAGAAAGTTGCAAAACTTCAAAAACCTTTGCAGTACATTAGCAGAGAGGCATCAATTGTTGCAAGCCTATTTATGTGCAGGCACCCTGTTTCCACCATCTTTACAAGTTGCCAGCATGGCAAATGAATTTGACAAACACTTGTACAATAGTGGTATTCAGGAAGCGGTGAGACTCCATGGTTTTAACAAAGATAACACCTCTGAAACAGCTGCTGTTGTGTACAAAGGCACACAGTACAAAAAAGGTTTTTGTTGTTGCTGACCAAAATGATAACGGGTATGTGTTTGGCAGGATCAAATTAATGCTCCTAAATCAGTCAAAGTTATTTTTTGTTTTAGAGGATTATCAGTCAGTGCTTCTTGTGGATCTTGGTGTTCATTGCCTCCAAATGGGTTCCAAGTATGTTTGTGTAGTGCAGATAGTCTGTCAGACTACTACCCTCTACCAGAGTACAGACTGTTTGGCCTTAACCTTATTGCACTCCATCATTCTGTATGTATTAGGTCAAACATGGCAGCCATACAAGAGGCAGTTAGAGGTGCTCTTCCAGGATTGGAAAATGAAACATTTCGCCTTTTAGTTGAGGAATTATTGCTCGTAGTTGGCGTGGAAGATGTTGAAGACCTTCCACTTGTGAAGGAGCTGGACGTCAAGCATCTTTTAACTCCAATTCAGTGCAGGAAGATGCTGCTTGCGTTTCGAAGGAAAGGTAAGACATTTAAGTGAAATGTGTCTTGCTGCATGATCAAATTTCATCAATGGTTATTTGTCATAGCTTTATAATGTGTATTAATCACAATAACTGTCTCTACCTTTTAGAAGACGAGCAATGCCCTCAGCAAGAACTGCCGACACCTCTGCCCTTTACAAGTACTGCCCTCACCCCACCCCAGCCTAGAACCACCGACAGCCAAAGCATAACCTTGACCCTAACCTCTGTTGATCTCGCCCTCCTTCACCCAAACGCATGGGCTGAAAACTTTTGTCTTCCCTGGGAGAAACTGAACGCCAAACTGAGGCTGGCGGTATCCAAAGAAGAGAGGCCTGAAGGCACAGACAGGCGACATCTTGTGAAAGTGGTGGTGAATTCTATTCGAGAGAACTGCACAAACCCCACGCGCAGCCAATGTGCAGAAGTAGCCAAGGCTATAATAAGGAAGTACCCCAAGAGCTTCGCAGATCTTACAGAGGAGGGTGACTATATGGGCTGCGGCTACTTCACCCTGCTCACCCAAATAAAGACCAGGGTGGAGCATGTCAACAGGAATAATACAATGGCTCGCTTACGTAAAACAAAAAGGAAGGCAATGGATGATCAGGACAACCAGGAATCACACTCCTCAGTGAAAATTGACAGCTACGGCTGTGTCAATTGGCAACCCCAGGAGTGTCCAGAGGGGGAAACTCTTCAGTCTCTGGAGGAGAAGAGACAACTCATGGTGGGCATTTTTAATGAAGAGGGGGCCAGGGGAGCTCAGAGAGGCTGTGTCGGTGACAACATGGAAGACACATACATTCTCCAACGACATCACATCAATGAAAATCCACCACCAGCTGTTGCAGTGCTGGAGGAAAAGTGGCCCTTCCTGTTCACGAAATAATTGCTGTGTTCCCACTTCAGTAAACTCACTGGGATCCATCTGCACGAGACACTGAGTGGTGCACTACAAACAAAAGGAAAACGAATTATAAACTTTTTCAACAGTCAGCGGACCAAATGGAGAAGAGAGATACAAGATCTCCTCTCCCAAATCGAGGAGGACTCCTCAAACCAAGATCTGTGTGCCATTCTCATCATGATGGCACACTTCAAAGAAAAGGAAGAGGCTCTTTTCCTTTTGGCCGATGTAAGTGGAGTTATACATATATGTGATCTTGAAATGAAAATGTAATAATTGATGCCTTTCAAATAATACATTGCATTGTGCATTAATATTTGTGTGTGTGTGTGTGTGTGTGTGTGTGTGTGTGTGTGTGTGTGTGTGTGTGTGTGGTGACTGCAACCAAGGAGGAAATTGAGGCTCCATTGACCCTACCAGGCACACCAAGGCTCATCATGTTAGGTAAGGATTTAGATTGCCACTTTACTTTTGAGGTGTAAAGCTGAACATGTATTTTAATTCCACATTTTAATTTGTCTAGTTTTGAAGTAGCAAACTTTTTTTGCCTTTTCCATTTTGTCCACTTCTCTTGACCCCTTTTATTTCCAGGAGGGCTCAGCCTCTTTAATGTTCAGGAAATGTGACAACATTTTCAATATATTTCAGGAAATTCCATTTTGGGAGCTTCGAAATGGATGGTGTCGCTTGAAGGTAGAGTCATCTGCACTCTGCCGAACCAGGCCAACTTTATGGATGCATTCACGGTCTTCTTTGGGTTCTTCTTTGTACTCAATATCCAGTACCAAGAGGAGGCCTCAACAATCCTGGAGTTCATTCAGAGGCAAGTTCTAAACTCACGATAACATGGAGCTTAGGAGCTGTCTTTCTCCAGTAATACTGGTAGTTGAAAGAATGAACTTGTTTAGGCTGATTCTGTGAGCTGCAGCTGACCACGCCCCCCTGCAGGAGAGGGGAGCGTGCTTTGAGATCAGCTGCTGGGCTGTCAGAAGAGGTGGAGGAAAAGAGATCTCCGTCCTCCGTGTTTTATTCTTATATGATTAGTGACATTATTCATTTGTTTTAAAGCTCAATAAATAACAATGAAGACCTTTGACCGGCAGTTTTCTAATTTTGTCCGGAAGATTTAAACTTTAACGGACATGTTGACCGGGCGAAAAAAACTCTAACTGAAACTCTGCCGCACGGTCCCCTCGTCAGCGGCGCCGGATTCATTTCAGAAGTGGGGGGGCCAAAAAGTGTGTGTGTATGTGACATACTTGCCAACCCTCCCGATTTTCGAGGGAGACTCCCGATTTCCTCCTGGGGTCATATTTATCCCGCATTTCTCCCGATTTCCAACTAAATCTGATTTGTGAGTCACGACCTGTTTCATTCTAACATAACGCTCCAAATGTTACTGTTTCCACTCGGACTTCAATACAGCTACACCATTGTTTGGTTTCCATGGTAACGCGTCTCTTTAGTAGCGCGCGCAACTGAAAGTCTGAGAGGGTGTTCAGCATGAGGAAGATAGTCACAGAAAACAGAACAAGAATGGACCACTCTACCCTCTGCTCACTCCTTTCCTGTAAATTAAACTATACAGGTCCAGCCCACACATATGACAGCGCAGTTGCTCCATCATTCCATCTCTTCTTTTTTCTCCTGCTCAATACGCTCTTGTTTGACAAGCTGAATGTTGACTGGTGTTTGACTGAAGTAAGCGCACTTTTTTTGAACACACTCTGTGAAAAGCTCCAATTATTAACTCCGGTATTTACAAAGCTGTCATCTCCACATTTGGAGAAAGTTACAAGCCGTTTAACGGAGAGCATGCTCGTGAACTGTCAACGGGGGTGGGGTGAAGTGAACTGTTAGCGCCGTGTTATGCATGCCCACTGCACTTCGCGGGATTGCTCACAGCGAAAGCCAAAACTCACAGACATTTCAATGATTTGTACGGCAAAGTTAGGTTTGGAAAAGGTATCAGTTCCTTTTTGGCTGGCATGCATAACACGGCATAACACCGGAGCCTCGCTGCGGGGAAACTTTGGCGCTGTTCAGAGTTTGTTCTAATCTGTCAAAATGACGGACTGCTTTCAGATTTTTCCGTCATTGTTAAAAAAAATCCGTCATAGACGGAAAATATTCGGTTAACGCGACCTCTGGACCTGCTCCATCGAAATCAGTCGCATTGACCCGAAGACACATTTTGAGTTGTATACAATGTTGGAAAGAGGAGATTCCTAGCTTTCTAATGATATCAGGATTGTTTTTGTACTCCAAATATTAAGCATAACATTATAATGACTGTCACCGAGTCATCATTTTTTGAGAAAAAGGCCTTTATACAGTAGTTTCCTCTTCTCTGGATCGATCTGATTGATTATTAGCGGAGCAAATGATCAAAGTAGTAACGGAGGGAAAATATTTTCGTTTGGATTGCTGGTCTGGGGGGAGCTCGCGAGTGTGTGTGTGTATACGTGTGTGTGTTTGTGTATTTTTGTGTTTGTGTGTATTGTGTTTGTTTCCGGGGAAAACACTCACGAGAAACACCGGCTGTTGTTATGCCTGCTGTGACGTCAAGTTACTCCGTTCTCCGCTTGTAATTATGCCGTTACAAGCTTCAAAGTTGTATTTATCATCTGAATTTGCCGAAACAAGTTTAATATTCTGAAAGCCAAGACTTTGTTTATTTTAAATCAGATTAAAACAAACTGTAACGGACCCTGCCCGTGTTATCTATGATTACTATACGCCTTACATTCATAATTTCAGCGGAGGGAGGGGAAGCGGCGTTGTGGAAGAGCAGAGTGGCGAGTGAGAGCTATCATCTTCCCTTTACAAGCTTCAAAAATGCCTGTAGCTAATGAGATTGAATATAACAATAAAAAATAACAAAATATACAGCTAGATCAGATCGCGTTCTTTTTAGATGCGACTTTAGAGTAGAGGGGAATTATTGAAACGGGATGTGTACAGTGTTCCGCGGCATCCGCTGCAGCGAAAATGTGGGGCAGGGCTGTAAAGTGGGGGGGCCAATGGCCCCCTGGCCCCTCTGCTTCCGGCGCCCTTGCCCCTCGTTCCTTGGAAGAGGCGGAGAGGTGGGTGTTTGTCATTCTGCTGGTGGACTACCGGAGAGAATTACAGTGCTTGCCTCGACGGGGAGGGATTGCATTGAATTACAGCAGCAGGAGGCGCAAACGGTTGCCTCGGGGAGGGAGAAAAAGAGCCACATCGGAGAATAAACAGAAGGGCAACCATGGCAATCATGCGCGGGAAGTCTTCTTCGCTGCTTTTGTGGCAGACTACAGCACCACTTACAGGCCTGGCATATGTACTAAATCGTCTCCAGTGCTTTCGAGTGGCAATGGCCGGCTGTGGCCCAACCCCACATTCCCCTGATAGGTGGAGAGTTAGCCCAATAGCCCTAGCGCACTTCTGTGACGACATATAAAGTGTTCAAATCTGGATCAGTCCTGTATCAGATCCGTTGCAGCCCCGTTTTTAGAGATTTGGGTATGGAGGAAAAGAGAGAGGGTTGTGTTTTCTGACACTTGGTGAGGTCCCCTTTAAATTAATAATTAATTAATTTTTTCACATACATTTTATTAAGTATGCAAAAGTAAAAATGTCTTACAAAAACGACGCCAGATGTCACTGTAGTGTATATTTCTGTATATTTTTTTGAAAATCTAGTGTATACATAATTTTCCTACACATGTATTCACTGGGGTCTCTAACCTGCAAGTTGCTCTTTAAGTGGTCGTTTGGCTTTTCTTATTAATTTCTCACCTGGCCATCTGCAGGAAAAGTACAGAATGCTGAAATCAGTGACTGGATGGGTTAACTAAATATAATTAAAATGTATCTACAGATTCCTGGTCAGGATAAATCCTGTCGATGGCACAAAGTGCTCGTCAAAAACAGGTGTGAGCCGCAAGAGTGGACAAGTGGTGCAGAGGAAGAGCTCCGCACTCAATCTTCATGTTGCCAGATTCCTTCAAGATCTGACGGAGTTTAAATGGAAGACAAAAAATTGAAATCCAGAATCTGCCTGAAAAAGTAACTTCTGGAGAGAGAGAGAGAGCGAGAGAGATTAAGAGAGTAAATGTTCTTACTAAAATATCGCCTCCAGGATCACTTTTGTTTCTTTTACTTCCATATAATTACAGAAGATGTACTGTTGTGATTTTGTATTTGAATTGGTCTGTTGTATTGGAATCTGTTATGAACTGCAATTGAATCTGTTATGAACTTTTGTATATTTATCTTTTATGAACTGTTGTATTGTCATCTGTTTTTTTTATATTGAGACCACATATGCATACTTCTTTTCGAAAGCACCTCTTTTAATGTTAAATGTTCTAACTAAAATATCGCCTCCAGGATCACTTTTGTTTCTTTTACTTTCATATAATTACAGAAGATTTACAGTTGTGATTTTGTATTTGAATTGGTCTGTTGTATTGGAATCTGTTATGAACTGTCCAATTGAATCTGTTATGAATATATATATCTTTTATGAACTATTGTATTGTAATCTGTTTTTTTTATATTGAATTTAACATTGAAATCAAATCAATAAACATATTTTATTTAAATTGTATCCTGGTTTTTGTTTATCGTTTCAGGTACAGTAGCACGAGACAAGGATCTAAACGTTTTCTTCAAGTTTGTATCTTCTTGGTCGAATGCACTTATTGTAAGTCGCTTTGGATAAAAACGTCAGCTAAATGTATTGTAAAAGTGGGTAAAAATAAAACTGCAGCTAAATACAGGATCGCTACTGTAAAGTAAAAATACAGTAACTTGTTGGCAACTTTGCTGCCAGTAATTTACTGTAAAATCCCCTGTAATTTTTTTAACAGTGTAGGTAAAGATGAACTCACACAAACAAATGTCAGAATAGACTAAATTGACACTGCAATTAATCAATAAGGAGGCCTTGATGGTGGCACTGGAGAGAGAACACCTTGACGCTAAGGAGCCTTTCATGTTTGTTTTCAGGGACATGGAGGATATGGAAGTTTTCCCCTCCGAGAGTTCAGATCAGCAGGATTGTCTGTATGAACTATGTCCTTAGCGCCCCACACACACACACACCACACTCCCTTGTGGCTGGACGCTGGCCTTAGTGGCCCACACACACACACAACCAGATTACATCCGGACTACAGAACTCACCCTCCCCTCAGTACCATCCTTCGAATTCCTCACCTTCAAACCCCCTCCCTCACTGACAGTTATCCTCATTTACCACACCCCCAAACCACACCCCTCCTTCCTCTCTGATCTCACTGAATAGAGAACCGCAGTGATGCGTCCTAAAACCCGGAAGTAAACTTCTTCCGGTTCCATCGTCAAAAAACAATGCAATTTCTCCATAGGGTTTTGGAAAATAGCTCAAAATAAGGTCTGTGGTTGAAACACATTTAAGAGAGGGATCACGTTTTGTTCAGCCAGATAATCTCCACATATCTACGCTACTTTTATAATTTTCGAATCATAAATCTAGTCGCCAGAAGCAAAATGCTAACGTTATGCTATAAAGGAACTACAAGCTAGAACGGCAGGGTCGCACTACTCAACGTCACGCCAACTTAAGATCGCCTCAACTGACTTTCGCGCGCTTGCATATTTTAACAAAGCTTTTCATTTTAGCCACGCTGAATTTAACTAGAAGTCATGGCTCTGTCCATTACCAGTCTAATATCTTTTTACAAAGATGACAAGAAGAGTGTAGATAGAGGAGAGAACCACTACAAGTCAGGACACGTACAACAGTGCAGCCTGGATGAAGGTGTGCTTACCGGTGTTGTGAGGGCTAGCATGAGGGACAAGGTTTATAGAGTGTCGGTGAGTAGTGATAGCAAGAGCACCGTTAACCTAGAGTTAATTTATTCACATCAGTGATATTAATTCCCATCAACAAATCCATTTTATGTGTCACATGAAATCTTTATTACAAATATTACACACCAGAAAACACAGAAATATCCATGAAATAAACATACAGTAGGCTATAAAAAATTAAAAGGGATAATTGGGAAGGCATTACAAATGTAAATATATTTTAAATAATGAAACAATCCCACCCCAAAGGTATACTACAGATACTTAAGATAGGCATATACTCTCTTTCAAGCAGAACACAGGGGGAAAGAAATTTAGCGGGAGTGTTCACGTAATCGGCGTAATGACGTACAACGGCCTCGACCATTTCTGTAGTCCACTAATGCCACTTGTTAACAACCATCGTTTTTCCGACACGTAAACTCTTCAGAAATCACCAGCGGGGTCACTGCTGATGTATTTAATGTGGTAGAACAAAACGTGATCTATCTCTTAATTTTGTGTCAAACAAAGACCTTATTTGGAGCTATTTTCCAAAACCCTATGGAGAAATTGCATTGCTTTTTGACGAAGGAACCGGAAGTGGTAAAAATGCTAACTTACTTCCGGGTTTTAGGACGCGTCACTGCGGTTCTCTATAGAGGGCAAATTAAAACATGACTGACCTGCTTGGAGCATCAACGCTAACTGAAGCTGGACTCGGACGTGCGACAGCCCCCGGGTGCGACACCCCCCGGGTACAATATCAAAATCAAGGTATGCATAAACAACCCTTAAGTAATAATAAATAGTAAAAATAAGTAAACCTTTCTTACTTGCTACCCTTTTCCCTCAACCTATCCTAAGGAAGTGCTTGTTCTTCCTTCTGTCTGTCTGTGTCTGTGTATTCTCATGTTCCTATTAACCCAGCCAAATTTTTCTTCTTTTGTGTCTATATCGACGCCGGGATCCGGATTAAAACATGACTGACCTGCTTGGAGCATCAACGCTAACTGAAGCTGGACTTGGACGTGCGACAGCCCCCGGGTGCGACACCCCCCGGCTTCAAAATCAAGGTATGCATAAACAACCCTTAAAGAGCAACTTGCAGGTTAGAGACACCAGTGAATAAATGTGTAGGAAAATGATGTATACACTAGATTTTCCAAAAAATATACATAAATATACACTACAGTGACATCTGGCGTCGTTTTTGTAAGACATTTTTACTTCCGCATAAAAAAAGCCTCCCCACATGACCTCCCACGTGTGACGTCACATGGGGGAGAGCGGCCGGTCTAACGTAGTAATAAACATGGATCACAATGCTAGTTTTGACACAGAAGAGGTTGAAAATAAATATTTGAATGCATATGACGGACCACAACCATATAATTATGAGCCTGCTAGGCTTACAAGAGACCAGGAGCAGCCAAGGATTAGAAGAAATAACGGCCATCGGCGAGAAATGGAGCTATGGTGTGAGGAGAACCAGTGGAGAACAGGGCAGCTGTCTTGGTGAGTGACCGGCGTTAGCTACAGTTAATGTTAGCTAACGTCGGTCACATCACAACATTGTAAAGTTAGCTATCATATATCAGGCTATAACTAAAGTAGTATTGATAATATAGTAACGTTACTGGCAGGACGATCTGGCGGAGAAAGGTTGTGGAGCCTCCGTTGATATGCCGTTGTAAATGGCTTGATGGAAAGCAGGTGTGTAGTCGGGGAGGGTGCACAGCTGATTGCAGCAGGTGAGTGGAGGTTGAGCCGGGAGCCAGGAGTGACAGCCACCACGCCCACACAAACAACACAGACAGGGGAAAACAAACAAACAAACAAACACAAAGGAGACGGCTGGAGGAGTACAGCCACCACAGCGTTACCTAATGCAACTCCACACTACGTCTTACGGTGCTGTGTACCGGAGGGGAGAGAGAGGAATGAAGGGGGGAGAGAGATGTAATACGGTTTCCTGATAACGTTTAGTTTGATAGGCCTCAGCTGTGGAGAGTATGTGCTGCAGGGAGGTGGATGCACCTCGCACAACGCACCCAGGAACGAAAGATAGCTCCGGTCCTTTTCCTGTTAGGGAAACTGTGGACTCGATGTCCTGACACGCTGGAGTTTGTGCAACCTGCTCAAACTCCAGCTCACCATGATTACAAATTGTGAAATGCAATGTAAAATTACCGAAAAAATACCAGCTCACTAAATCACAACCGCTTAAACCAACTACAAACTACTACCGCGGATTGGGCAGAGAAGGAGTCCGAGAAAGTTGCTCCCCCATGTGACGTAATATGACGCGTTTGACGTATGACGTTAAAAAAAAGCAGTTTTTAGTAGCAGAGCTCAAAACAGCTCCTTTCCCCTCTGAATTATTGCCCTTATGTCTTGTAAAACATATCAAATCCTGCATTAACTTTTTTAATTGTAATTTTCAGGCAAGGTTAAGCATAAATCTAGTAAAAAAAAAAACCTGCAAGTTGCTCTTTAAGTAATAATAAATAGTAAAAATAAGTAACCCTTTCTTACTTGCTACCCTTTTCCCTCAACCTATCCTAAGGGAGTGCTTGTTCTTCCTTCTGTCTGTCTGTGTCTGTGTATTCTCATATTCCGATTAACCCAGCCAAATTTTTCTTCTTTTGTGTCTATCAAATCGATCCTCTTGCTGTGGTACCACATCCTGGATCTCTATCCTGAGTTCTGGATTAAGTCGTGGACCTCGGGTTGTGGCTGAACCTGTCTCTGCGGTCCTGCCTGGGTCTCGTCATGCTGCTTCCCTGAAGGCTCCCACAGGATTGTTGACATCTTCGTTGATTCGTCTTCTTATTATAGACACATGCATTTCCAAACATTATCGGTCTACCTATGTTGTAAATGTATTATCTCTTCGATTTACACACGGCATCTATTGCACGTCTGTCCGTCCTGGGAGAGGGATCCCTCCTCTGTTGCTCTCCCCGAGGTTTCTCCCATTTTCCCTTTAAACTGTGGGTTTCTCGGAAGTTTTCCTTGTACGATGTGAGGGTCTAGAGGGTGTCGTTTCTTCTCATACTGATATTCTGAACAAACTGTGCTGTTGTACTAGCTGTAAAATGTCTTTACTGTAGGGTATTTTTATTATTTGTACAGCACTTTGGCTCGACCAAAAATCGTTTATAAATGTGCTATATAAATAAAACTTGATTTGATTGATTTGATTTGAAAGGGTGTGCGCCAAGGTTCCATATTAGGACTAATCATTTATCAAATGCTGCTTTCCATTTTTATGCAGATGATACTGTTATTTATTGTTCATCTTCTCTAGAGCAAAGTCTTGATTTCCTCCAGTCTGCCTTTGATGTTATTCCATCCCATTTATCTCAACTCAAGTTAGTATTAAATGCAGACAACTCCAAACTCATGATATTCTCAAATGGCAAAAACTAACTTCTTTTCTCCCCAACATTTGTACTGTTCAAGGGACTGACATTGACATTGAAAGGGTCACTACATACACATATCTAGGTTTTATTATTGATCAGAACTTATCTTTCAAGTCACACACTGAAAATGTTGTTTTAAAATTAGGTTTCTCCTTTCAGACAAGGAAACATTTGATCTCTGCAACGTTTTTACCAGTATTGGATTCTGGTGATCTGCTTTACATGAATGCCTCTGACCAGTGCCTAAAGAGTTTGGATACTGTGTACCATTGTGCATTACGTTTTATTACATATATATATATATATATATATATATTGTGAGTTTGGAATAAATATGCACTTTATGAAAATTATTAGTTGGTTACTGTTAGTAAAAAACAGTAAGGTTAATACTGGAGTATGTTACACTTGGATATGTTTTCTGTACATACTTGTAACATAATTATTCTCCAGTTTATGCATTTCAGTGACTTGCAGTTAATGCTCGACATGACAGTTTAAAGGGCTACTATGCTATTTCAAGTTTTTAGAAGAGTAGTATTTAATACTGTGGAAAAAGGTTTAAGGTACAATAAATGTCTACTGAATGTGAAATTCAAGTGAAATATGTGTTTATCACAGAAAAGGGTAACTGACAGTGAATGTATGTTAGTGGAACTGTGTCAGGAAAGCAAGTGTTAATTAAAGAATGTTAATGAAGAACTGAAATGCATAGAAGAGAAAGTTAATATACATGATTTTATTGTGCAATAAAACAATCAGAGAAGCGATCTGCAAGATGCTTAATACAGGTATCATCACTGGTCATATCGGGGACCTGTTACAATAGTTGAGATGTGAAGGGGGTTATGTTTTTTGTCTGTGTTCTGGGTTCCTGCAGTTTTTTGAACAGACAGTACACACGTTCAGAGGATGAAGCTGTTAACGTGCTGCTAACATAAACTGGCTGTAGCCCACAAACTGAAGCAGAATGATCAAGTTAAATAATAACAAGCTCCAGTGTTAGAATTCCATAATTCCATACTCGTAAATAAAATGACATGCAAATAACATTTTCTTGGCTGTGGACTTAGAAAAATTGCCAATTTAGAAATACAAAACGATGTAGGTTAGAGTTATCCTAAAAATAAGCTCATATTTGAATTCCCCATAAGAAAACACATCATTTAGACACCCCCATGTTAGGATTTCCTTCAGATTCATGTTAGCACCTGAGTATGACCCGCCCTGGTGTATGATCAAATTTGATTCACAGTTATTGTCAAACAGGAGTTAAATCAATTTCTCGCTTATTCTAAGAATGTATTTCACCATATTCATATTTAAATGTTTGGGATTTAATTACGTTGTAATGTTTGAATGTTAAAAAATAACAATCGACAGTGTAAACATAATTATGTAAATAACCCAATTTGTGTTCTGTGAAAACGGAAAAGGATTTTACATTGTTTTTGTTACTTTCGTTGCAGTGTCTTAAATGTCTTAAACTTCCTGTTTGAACTTGTTCCTATGGAAACAACATGACGGAGAAAAAAGTAATATCTTCTACATATAATAACGGACAGTAAGTAAAGAATGAAGTGTAGGCTATGTTTAAATGTTCGGAATTTGACCGTGTATGGTGGCCCTCTTGAGTTGCCGTACTACAGCCAATGTGTGACGTCATTGGTAAGCGACGGATATGACCCGACGGATGTGACCCCGAGCCGATATGGTACCCGAGCCGATATGGTACTGACACCGGCTCGTTCGCGTCACTAATTCCCATCACTAATTCCCATCACTAATCTGAAGTCGCAACACTAACTTCTCTTCTTCTTGTATTTTGTTGTTTAAGGGCGGCTGGCAAACAGCTTTTATGCGCAATACCGCCCCCTGGATTATATATAGTGTAGCCTGCCCTGAATGACAGACTTTTTTCCCACTCGTAAAAAAAAAGAAGGCGTATTCGTCGTGTGACTGCATGCACCGAACCGTGATGTCCGAACCGTGACGTCCGAACCGTGACGGTACGGGACGAATACGGATACCGTTACACCCCTATGATGTAGTATATTTTAATATTGGTTAATATTGTCTGCTTATCTGTATTATTGTGTTGCATTGTTGGAGAAGCCTGTGACCTAAGATTTTCAACGACATAATTACTCTGTAGCTATGTTAGTTTGACAATAAAGAACCTTGAACCTTGTTGAACTAAGATCACATCTGATGTCTTTTAAGGTAAAGGAGACCATTAAGGAAGTCTAAAGCGCCCTCACACTGACAGCTGATGTCTGGACTAGTCGTGCAACAGAGGCATACCTTGGCGTGTCCTGCCATTTCATCAATGAAAATTGGGAAATGAAGACGTTGAACCTTGCCACCATGCCTCTGGAGGAGAGGCATTCTGGTGTGAACATCATGACATGGCTGGAGGAAGTGATAGCTAAATATGACATCTTGCCTACCAAAATAAAAGCAGTAGTTCACGACAATGGGTCCAATATTGTGGCAGCAATGCGAATGCTGGAGGAAAAAACACGGCTGGGCCTCTGTGCGCTGCAGTGGGCACACACTCCAGCTCATAGTTAACAATGCCCTCAAAGAGCCCAGCATCAGCAGAGCTGTAGGGGCTGCAAGACACTTGGTTGAACACTTCAGGAGAAGCGAGCTGGCAAATACAAAACTGAAGGTGAAACAGCAGCAAATGAACACACCACAGCATAAACTGATCCAGGATGTCAGTACAAGATGGAACAGTACATACTACATGGTAGCGAGACTCCTGGAACAGCGCTGGCCAGTTAGTGCAACTCTATCCGATCCCGAGGTAACTCCAAGGGGCAAACAGTACTTTGACAAGCTAAATCTAAAAGTTGATGGCTAAATAAGAGCGTTTGAGAAATTGTGAAAGGTATAGTCCGAATAATCGATTAATCGTTTCATTAATTGATAGATTAATCGATTATCAAATTAGTCGTTTGTTGCAGCCCTAATGTACAGCCCTGAGTTCCACTTTGCAGTCGGTATTTATGTAGAGATGTTTGTGGGCAGTAATGAGTTTGGAGCCAACAAAAGAACTTCACACGTCCGTTTTTTAAGCTGGGGCCACATTTTCATCACATATCGCCAAATGCTGTGTTAAAATAAAATACTTTAATTTTTAACGCCGTAATGTCATTTTCTTATTTAAGAGCCTGTTTTTCAGGTCTCAGGCTCGAAAATGACATTCCCAGAACAAATGACCATATCTTCCCTTCTAAAATGGTTAAATTAATAATCTTTTTTTCTCAAAACAAGGTTACATCTGTGAGTTGGATGTAGAAGTGTCAGAATCAATATAGATGTTTTTATTTTAAAGTAAATTCAGATTGAACACAGTAAAAAAATGTAAATTATAGTGTCCGTCCAAAAAAAAAAAATACTTATAGTGAAAACCACCCTTGAATGATGGGATGGTAGACTAAAAGCTTTAGGAATCCAAACTACAACATATAATAAGTACCCTGTATCAAGATTGATGCAAAACAAGTGAAATTTTACCTTTTTAGAGAGATTTATCACAAAAAAAACACTTCTGGGGTCATTTGGGTGGATTTTCCATATCTCCGGCTCCCCTTGGTCGATTTTGATGATTGAAATCTCTTTATAACCGCTAGAGCCAATGGAATCGAGGGAAAGTTCCACATTGTTGGATTGAAGCACCCTTCAGTTGTTGAAGGTTCGAGCCCGCTCCGCGCTGTTCGTTTGATGAGTGGTCTGCTATAGAAAGGAAGGACTCAGACAGAGATATGAGATTAAAGACCCACTGAAGTGTGCGACGGTGCATGATCTTTTATGCTAATACGTATAGTAATGACCAAAATTGTCCATTGGAACCCATATCAAAGATGTTGGAATAGCAACGAATTTGACGAGTTTGAATTTTCCGCTGGGAAATTCGCAGTCGACCTCCGCCTTCGTGGGCGTGGCTTGCGATCTACTGCGTGACGTCAGAAGATGGGCCAAGCCGAAGTGTTTACATTCACCACCATTCATTTTGTCTCTATTTCAAAGTCGAATTTACCAACGTTTTTGAGCGAGTATTTGATTGGAAAGTGTTTCGCAGTCGACTGGAAGTGATTGCCAATCGAGAAAAGCTGACAATGGAGGCGACAGTGACGAAAAAGGGAGGAAAAACACACGGGAAGCGATGCATTGCCGCTGGCTGTGGTAATGTGAAGTCTGCCGAAGTGGCGATGTTTCTGTTCCCAAAAGATGAAGGTGAGTGGCTGGTGTCATTGTTTCGTAGATTCGTAGATTGTTTATGAAAAATAAACGCCACTGTGTTGATGTTTCTGTTCCCAAAAGATGAAGGTGAGTGGCTGGTGTCATTGTTTCGTAGATTCGTAGATTGTTTATGAAAAATAAACGCCACTGTGTTTGTGTTAACTAACAAGACTATCATGGCGGCGGCAGAGCTCAAGTCGAGTTTCTCCGCCTGGAGATATTCTCACTATTTCACTTTTGTCGAGCACAAAGAAAAGAAGGTTTTAGTTAAATGTAAGTTGTGTCTTGGCTGCCCAAAACAGCAATTAAAATCTGTTGAAACATCTGCAGAAAAAACATGCTGGGACGAAGCTAGTAGCGAAGCTAGTAGCTAAGACCACAGACCCAGACTCATCCGACGCCATTCCACCTCCACCTAAGCAACAGCGGCTGGATTGGCACTTTGAAACATATCTTTGTGTTTGTGTTTGTATAGACCACATTGCTTAGCAGAGTTCAGTGATGCAAATGCATGTCAAGTTGATCAACAGGTTGTATTATTCTCCGATGCAATAACAGTACTGAAATGAAGGCTACAGTATAAGGGCATTAATGGGTGCCCTTTTCTAAGTAACTAAGAAGTTACTTTTCACAGTAACGCATTACTTTTTGGTGTAAGTAGTGAAGTAAGTAGTAATTGTAACTACTTACTGGTTTTCAGTAACTAGCACAACACTGCATGTGAACATGAATGTTGCATCATGCTATGAACAGATGAATGTATGATCAGGTGACGGCCAATCCTGTGTGTAGATCTACTCTAGATCTATGACAAAATATTGTCCTCAACTAAATTGACTTCCATGGCCACTTTCCTCATCTATCCTGTCCGAAAAGCTGTCAAAATCACTAATTTCTCTCGCACCAGTATCACTTTCCGAAGGCTCCGCCATGTTTACAATCACAACTGGGCCCATCTTGTGACGTCACAGCCGCTATCGTCTGCAGCAGCGGTAGGCTCAGACTCTGAAAAATTTGCGATGTTTATCTCGTCCCTCGCACTTCCTAAAAAATTATTTTAGCCATGAACAGGTACAATTATATGTAAGAAATGAAACTGCCATTTCACTTTGGCGCAAAAAAATGCACTTCACTCGCACTTTAAACAATAAGCTGATTTAATGGCAGAAACAACAGTACAATATAACGAAGTACTTATATAACGAAGTACTTCGGGCCTCAGCTCTTCCACCGTGCGATGTACGTATCAGACAGTCAGACCGAACTGAGGCCGCGAGTGTACAGAATTCACAATATTTATTCCCACAAACGGAGAGGAGTTGTGTGGGAGGAGTTGTGTCGGTTGCTCCTCCCTAGGTGTTCATCCACTGGTGGACTCACTCCTGGGCGAGCCCTAGGCAGCGAATCAGAGTGAGTCAGCCATTGACGAGGTCTAAACAGCGAATCAGAGTGAGTCAGCCATAGGTGTGGGAAGTTTGGATCTCCTGCGCCGCCGATCAGTCCCAGGTCATCTTTTATGGCAGCCATAAAATAAACAATTCTGGGTCGAACGGGGGTGAGGTACCAATCCTTATCTTCGTTTATCCTCAGCACCTGGCCGTACCACTCCGCATCCCAATCTTTCTCTCAGTACAATCTCTGCATAGACTCAATGGTGTCAGTTTTATTACCTTTCTCCTGCAACCCCCCCATGCTCCTATCCGGCCCATTAAAAACCCGGGGGGGCGACTGGATCCTCTACATTCCTAAGTCAACGCACACACAATTGACCACAGCAAACAAAAAAAATAAGAACACTTGGTCTAGTTTCATAAGTATACATTTTACACAGACAAAGTTATAATATTAAAACAGGTTATATAAACAGGTTATATAGGATATACAGGTTACTTTAATCCCCCTTTTGATCTCACCTCCAGAGATCAATTCACACAAAGCATTCAAAACATAACCACTGTCATTCTTTTCTACTGCGTCTGTCCCACAATGAGCGGATACAAGGCACACAACAACAACCACATGTTACTAAAATGGCAATACAAGTAGCTATTGAAATCAAAAGAGACATTATTAAACCTTTCCATTGACCAAACATGTTTGTAAACCATTCCTCCAAGGGGTTGTGTATCCCTGATTGTTCATGCATAGTTATGGATAGTGTGCGAAAGCCTTCTAAAGCCTTTGTGACGGAACCGTCCGGAGCCGTATTGTTTGGAATGAAAGTACAACACATATCACCAAACATTGAACACACACCTCCTTTCTCAGCTAACAGCATGTCAAGGGCCATTCTATTCTGTTTCAGCCATAAGGGAAGTCGGCCCCAGCTGTTCAGCGAGTCCTTCTATAGCTAAACGGAGCACATTGTAATGTACATAGTTGATCCTGTCTACATTATTCCATCACTACCTGCTTGGAAAGTGAAGGTTTGTTTAGGAGACATTTTGGTAACAACTACCTCATGTTATGGCCCGTTTGACCCTAGTTACGGACTCCTCTGGCGGGGGAATGGAGTCTGGGTGGTCAATGGAATCATTAAAACAAAAATAAAGGCAAGGGTGAACACACATTATTTCTGTTATTAATAATAGGAGATTTACTAGGACACAAGGAATTAACACCCAATCAAATAATAAGGAAGTGTAATCCACAGTCTGTCATTGTTGAGTACCTTTAATCAGTGGTCCGTGTTATTGTAATTAGGTTCTTCTGAACACAATGCTAAAATCTCCTAAGGAGATTCTTTAAAACTAGGGTGTAAAATAGTACCCTGTAATGGTAAATACTGTGCTCCCAGAACCTGTTAAATAGAAGGTCTGGTGAGTGGGGAGACTTTCACTGCCCTTTAACTATAGGGATAACCTCTCGTTTATATAACCTACTACTCTTATTAGAAAGAGGCCCTATAGGTGGGCATAAAAATGCTGCTACTTATTGGAAAGTGCCCCTAAAGGTGGAGTAAAAAAGTCGGGTCCTATATGGAGTCGTGTGTTTCAGAGTGAGACTCGTGTCCGCCTCCTCGCCGGCCGTAATCTCCTTTCCAAGATCGCCTGTTGTTACCTCTGTGTCTTTGTCCTTGTCATCTGTTGTATGGGTCGTTGCTTCTGCTGGGCTGTCGTCGTCAGATGTGTCGTTCTCTCGTCCTGCTGCAGCGATGTCAGTTCTGATGTCGTCTAACGTCCTTGCTGGAGGTTTTCCAACGGCGCACTGGCTCCAATGATACCACGTTTCCCCCTTTCCTTCGAGGCGAACTGCATGTGATGTCCTCTGAGTCACTCTGTGCGGGCCGGTGAACCTTGGGTTGAGCCACTTCGGACGGATGACCTTCAGCCAGATGAATTCTGCGGTGTTAGCCTCGTGCTTCTCCGGTCCCCCTTTGGCGTCAGCCACCTGGGTGGAGAAATCTCATACCAAGCCCTTAAGTTGCTGGTAATATGGTTTTGCTATTTCCTCTACTTCTTTCCCTACTGCTAATGCTCCAGGACCCGGAAACTGATGGCCGTGGGTCAGCTCAAATGGGGAGAAACCTGTCCCTCAGTTAATGTGTTCATAAACAAAGTCCGACACCGGCTATATCAACCTGTTTCAGAGGAAGGTGGAGTCCCCTGTGCCGTCTTGACTTGCCGTGTCTTCTCTGTCAGAGGCAGAGGTTTCATCCTTTTTTTTTTTAGTCCTAAAAAATTTGACGCGTTTTGCAACAAAGTCAAGTATTTCTTCATCTGTAGGTGTATGTTGATACAGGTGTTCTTTAATGTCATGAGGGGAACTGGGTGGGGGGGGTTAGAGGTGGAGGGAAGCGTATAGGGAGGGGGTCGGGTCTTAAAGGGGTTGTATAAATCTGGATAGAGGAGGGGACCGCCCTCTGGGATGTCTGGGAGGGGCCCACCATATGGCTTCTCCTTCCTGACTGGCTCTATCACTTCTGTGGGAGGGGCTGGTGCAGGACTGGGTGGGGCTGCTATGGCGGGCAGATTTTTGGCGGGAGTTTTGCTCAGAGAGCAGGTTACTGCCACTCCATTCATAACTAAGGCTGCGTTATGGCCTATTCTCCTTAGCTTGTCAACTAGCTCCCTTTCTTTGTTAAGTTTAGAAGCCCTGATAAAACCTGCCTTCTGCTTGTTGAGAGTTTCTAATTTCTGAACCAACTGTCGCTCGTATGTATTGAGTGCTGTGGCTAGGAGACTTATTGCCTCGTCACCCTCTACTCTATTCTCTGCGATCATCTGATCGTGTAAGAAACGGAGATCGCTGCTCGCCTTTTTATGATCTCCGGGCTTAAGTCCGCTAAGTATCAATCTCTCTGCTTGTCCCCACTGTTCCCTTAAACTCCCCGGAACAGGGACTCCTAATTCTCTCTCTTCACGTTCAAATTCTCCTTCCATTTTGACTTCGTTCGTATCTGCTTCTCCTAAAGGTTTTAGTTTTTTATAAAAATACCAGATATTTCTGCGTACTATAATTTACTAATTATTTTAGTTTTATTCCCACAGGTATACAGTCTGATAGTTTTCGGTGCGAGGTGTATTTCAACCCGTTGCGGAGACTCACAAGAGCGCTTCTCCTAAAGGTTTTAGTTTCTTATAAAAAATACCAGATATCTCTGCGTACTATAATTAACTAATTATTGTAGTTTTATTCCCACAGGTATACAGTCTGATAGTTTTCGGTGCGAGGTGTATTATAGGCGGCGCGTAAGGCTCAGGTTTGGGAAGGCTAAATAACTTGTTTTACCTGACGCTGCCTGCCTCCGGCGTCTATAGAAAAGAGATCAACTCAGTGAAAGCTGCGCCTGATCAGAGCTCAGCGTGCGGAGTTTAAATCTATCAAGTCATATTACAGGATAAAGGAAATACAGTTTAAACTGCCGTATGAAGAGAAGACGCCGACGTGTCGCACTTATCATTCATATCACATCATCGATCATATAATATCATAATATATCATATATTTCCTTGTCTAAGTCAGCTTCTCGAGCCGTATCTGACCGTGCAACACTTACATTGTCACATACTGTATGCAGAAGTATTATTTTAAGCAACACATTAGGTTGACGAAACACTCAACTCAAATGTAATTAAAGTCAGATCCACTCGTGTCTTAGATGGGCAACAGTGATAACATAAAACTGTTGTACGCTTTCAAACACTCGGTAGTTTATTTATTTTTTAACCAGTTGCTCTATATTCACCTTGCAGGTGCAACTATGTGGCTTGTATCCTTTATTATATGTTTAAGTCATGGATGTTTAAAGTTCATATTTGTCTAATATTAATTTACTTTTCATTAATGAAGTATGACGCTGCGCTGTTAGTACACTTGTCCCTTTCACGTGAACGCGCTCTCAGCTGGAGAGAGAAACCCTGGCTCGATTTACCGAGTTGATAACCAGCGTCGTAGGACCGCTTAGCCGTTACGTTAAGCCCGCGCTGATTGGTCCAAATTGACCAATCCACGGACTTCCTCACACACACACACACACTCAGTGCAGGCAGCTCTGCTGATTTCTCCTCCCTGGCTGCAGGCTGATAACAGCCAGTTGGCATCAAGGCGAAATTCTCTCTGCAGACCCATTCTCACAGCGCCTATCAACCTTTTTCTTACTCATATCAACACACTTAATCACACTCAAAATAAATATACCTAACGTAACCCCAGATCCGTCTAAGGATTGCCTGTGTACTTAGTCGATGAGCCCCAACCCCAGAATTCGTCTAAGAATTACTGTGTGTGTCACCTTATTTCTCAGAGTATTTCAGCTGGACTTCCTTTAAATTTAAAACCACTGAAATCTCGGACGACGATTGCAGCTGGACTTCCTTTAAATTTAAACCACTGCAATCTCGTTACACAGTTAATATATTCCCCGTACAGTCTAGTTGACTTTTATAGTGCGATGTATATTTCAACAGATGGAGAGACTTCCAGAAGCGCTTCTACACCCCTTTCGGCGATGTGGCTTTTGGCAAGGAGTCGAAACCCAGTCTACAGAATCTCTTTATCGTCACGTTTAGTCTTCTAGATTAACCCCACAGCAAGAGTTTGCGAGATCCGGTCATTTCAAATTGATTTTGAAAGTTGCGTTTCTCCTCTTGAAATACCCCACATATAACACAACTGCAGCTCCTCTTTGAGACTGGAAAGTGTTATTCTGTAGTACTGCTCTTTCTACCGTAAGACTAAAACACTGAAAATGCCGCTGACAACTCTAAAATTTTGTAGTATAGCCAATCACAGATTTTGATAATAACAGGTATCTGCTCACCTTTCTGTTGTGGGGCGCCCTGGTTTAGTTGTCAGAGGTATTCGAGGTGTTCCCTGGACCGTTCGTCCGCTGGCTGCCGGTGTGCCTTCTATGAGACCCTACTCATCACGTCGGTCGGTCACCAAATTGTTGGGTTTAAGCACCCTTCAGTTGTTGAAGGTTCGAGCCCGCTCCGCGCTGTTCGTTTGATGAGTGGTCTGCTGTAAAAAGGAAGGCTCAGACAGAGATATGAGATTAAACAATAAGCTGATTTAATGGTAGAAACAACAGTACAATATAACGAAGTACTTATATAACGAAGTACTTCGGGCCTCAGCTCTTCCACCGTGCGATGTACGTATCAGACAGTCAGACGAACAGAGGCCGCGAGTGTACAGAATTCACAATATTTATTCCCACAAACGGAGAGGAGTTGTGTGGGAGGAGTTGTGTCGGTTGCTCCTCCCTAGGTGTTCATCCATTGGTGGACTCACTCCTGGGCGAGCCCTAGGCAGTGAATCAGAGTGAGTCAGCCATTGACGAGGTCTAAACAGCGAATCAGAGTGAGTCAGCCATAGGTGTGGGAAGTTTGGATCTCCTGCGCCGCCGATCAGTCCCAGGTCATCTTTTATGGCAGCCATAAAATAAACAATTCTGGGTTGAACGGGGGTGAGGTACCAATCCTTATCTTCGTTTATCCTCAGCACCTGGCCGTACCACTCCGCATCCCAATCTTTCTCTCAGTACAATCTCTGCATAGACTCAATGGTGTCAGTTTTATTACCTTTCTCCTGCAGCCCCCCCATGCTCCTATCCGGCCCATTAAAAACCCGGGGGGGGCGACTGGATCCTCTACATTCCTAAGTCAACGCACACACAATTGACCACATCAAACAAAACAAAATAAGAACACTTGGTCTAGTTTCATAAGTATACATTTTACATAGACAAAGTTATAATTATTAAAACAGGTTATATAGGATATACAGGTTACTTTAGTACCCACTCCTTGACCTGTTCCACAGTGTGGACATCCAGCCTCAAAGTGGCCTCCAAACCAGTGTGGTCCCCCAGTGAAACCACCTCTTCATACTGGCACACGTGGTATCTGAACTCACCTGGTAGCCAACCCTACAAGGAAACAGTCAACTATTAATTAAAATCCACACACATAATACTGTGTCAGCTCAGAATAGAATACCTGTATGCTAGATATATAATGTTCTACAAAAATGATACTGCAACACTACAACTACAGTACCATAACAACACAATCACTTTACTAAAGAATGACTATGAAAATATTAGGGAAAATAAACCCTAATGGGGATACTTTGGCAAATCTACTTTTTATGGTGTGGAACAGGATGTAAAATACCAGTAAGAGTTTTGCCATGATCTGAAGAACTAAAGAGGACCATTAGGTTTAAAATGTACTGACTTTACTTAGAACTAGAGTAGAATACACATTATACTTGCAGGCTTAAAAAGTCTGAAAAATAAAAATCCAACACTCAAAATCCTAAAACATTGGTATAGTTATGCTAAAATGTTTATATTCTCTTTAAATGTACTTCATGTGTTACCATATTATTCTTGGTAATGCCTTGTCTTTTATCTGGACAATAAGTCTGTTATTAAGTGGTATAGTTTAGATGATGATGATGTGTAGGTGAGGCATTGATATGAGCAAACACATCCAATGTAATTTGATGTTCAAGTATTGAGAGATAAGTCTTATCAGATTAGAGATGGCAAATCCGGATCCTTTTACGTACTCGGAGTCTTCTGAGTCAGTCATTGAAGAGATCCGGATCATACGAGTCCTTTGAGTCATATGAGTCATGTTGGATCGGGCACCCTTTGGAGTGGTTGAAGGTTCGAGCCCGCTCCGCGCCGTTCGTTTGATGAGTGGTCTGCTATAAAAGGAAGGACTCAGACACAGAGATATGAGGTTAACAATAAGCTGATTTAATGGTAAAAACAACAGTACAATTTAACGAAGTACTTCGGGCCCTGGTTCTGCTACCGTGCGATATACGTATCGGGACAGTCAGACAGAACAGAGGCCCCGAGTGTACAGAACTCACGATATTTATACACACAAACGGGGAGGAGTTGTGTGGGAGGAGTTGTGTCGGTTGCTCCTCCCTAGGTGTTTATCTACTGGTGGATTCACTCCTGGGCGAGCCCTAGCATCGAATCAGAGTGAGTCAGCCATAGCGTGGGAGGTTTGGATCTACTGCGCCGCTGATAAGTCCCAGGCTATCTTCATGGCAGCCATGGGGTAAACAATTCATGGGGTGAACATACCAATCTTTATCTTTGTTTATTCTTCGGCACCTGGCAGTACCGTCTCTGTATACCAATCTTTATCTAAACACTTTCCCATGCAACCCCTCCCCACGCTCCTATCCAGCCCATTAAAACCCGGGGGGGCGACTGGGTCCTATACATTCCTAAGTCACGCACACACAATGAGCACAGCAAGCAACTAATGCCACAATGAGGAAAATTAGGATATTGCCCTAGTTTCATAAGCAGTTTCATAAGCATACATTTTACACAGACTATTGGCGCCTAAGATATGTCGGGCCAAGGTTATAATTATTGAAACAGGTTATACAGGTTACTTTAGTCATGTTGGAGGGCCACCCTTTGGAGTGGTTGAAAGTTCGAGCCCGCTCCGCGCCGTTCGTTGATGAGTGGTCTGCTATAAGAGGAAGGACTCAGACACAGAGATATGAGGTTAACAATAAGCTGATTTAATCGTAAAAGCAACAGTACAATATAACGAAGTACTTCGGGCCCCGGTTCTACTACCGTGCGATATACGTATCAGACAGTCAGACAGAACAGGGGCCCCGAGTATAAAGAAGTTAGAATATTTATACACACAAACGGGGAGGAGTTGTGTGGGAGGAGTTGTGTCGGTTGCTCCTCCCTAGGTGTTATCTACTGGTGGATTCACTCCTGGGCGAGACCTAGGCAGCGAATCAGAGTGAGTCAGCCATTGCTGCCCTGGAGACCGTCTTCCACTCCGTACAGAGCGTGGGAGGTTTGGATCTACTGCGCCCGCTGATAAGTCCCAGGCCATCTTCATGGCAGCCATGGGGTAAACAATTCATGGGGTCAACATGGGGTGATCATAACAATCTTTATCTTCGTACCTGGCAGTACCGTCTTTGTATACTCTAAGTCTCTGCACAGTCTCTGCACAGTCTCTGCACATGACCTTGCTACTTTCAATGTTGTAAGTTTAAACACTTTCCCATGCAACCCCTCCCCACGCTCCTGTCCACCCCATTAAAACCCGGGGGGGGCGACTGGGTCCATCCATTCCCAAGTCACGGCACACACAATGAGCACAGCAAGCAAATAATGCCACAATAAGAATATTGCCCTAGTTTCATAAGCAGTTTCATAAGCATACATTTTACACAGACTATTGGCGCCTAAGATATGTCGAGCCAAGGTTATAATTATTGAAACAGGTTATACAGGTTACTCTCACCAAGAGGGTAGAAATCCTACCGGTGAAACCGAAAAGTTGTTGCATTTCACGAGCATATTAAACCAACGTTACATTAACCTCCGCTACACAGTGTCTTTTGCTTTAATAAAAAATGTTGATCACTAAAAATGTTGCGATTTGGCGAATCTGAGTCTGCTGTTGTCTCATGCATGACGACGAGTCTGCTGGATCACTGGATCTGCTGCTATACGGTTACGGCTCTGAGTCCGCACGAGTCTGCTATGTTTTGCACAGTGAGTCAGGATTTGCGAATCTCTGAGTCTGCTGTTGACTCCTGCAAGTAGGGGTGCTGGAGGCGGGGCTGCGAATGGTGTACATTTGAAAAACTTCATGTTACTGTTTTTGAAATCTCTCCCCGTACCCCCTAAGTAAAATGACTTCCCAGTTCCCGCGGCTATGCTCGTGCATGATGAGACTGGATCTCTGGATCTTCTATACCAGGGGTGGCAAACTAATTTCAGTTAAGGGGCCACATACTGCCCACTTTGATCTAAAGTGGGCCGGACCAGTAAAATCATAGCATAATAACCCACAGGCCCTACATAACGACAATATTTCTGTTTAAGTGCAAATAAGTAGGCTACAAGTACATTCAGAAAATGTCCACATGTAATGAGACGCAAAACGTTATGAACAAACTGAAATGTATTAAGACAAACAAGTGCAATTTCAAGTGCTACACACATGTTCTTTACAACAGATCACAGTTTCCACCTGAACTGACTCACCACAAAATACAAATAAAAACGTGGGAGCTATTAAGTGAGGAGTTTGAGTTACCTCCCTTGCCTTGAAAATATAGAATTTCTATATTGAAAAAAAGTTGGGGCAGTGCAGCCACAGTGTCACATCAAATCAAACTATTTTTTGCCTAATGAAGCTGCTGATTGACATTATAATACACAATGTTCAGTGACATAATAATATAAAATGTTCAAATATTTCAGTAGGTTCTTATTTTCACAGAACTGAGGTCACAGAATAGTAGGTCAACTCACTGATTAATTTGCTCCTGAAACTTGACATCTTTTAGCCCTCACAAGGGCATCAATATCAGGCTTAAAATCCTGACTAGCAGCCATTTAATTATTTCATTCAGGCACTTGTGTGTGAGTCTTGAGCGCAGCTTTGTTTTAGTAATGTTCATTACAGAGAAAACCTGTTCACAAAGGTAGGTGGTCCCAAACATGCTCAAAACTTTTGCTGCCAGGGCTGTCAATTTGGGGTATCCTGGCAAAAGATACCGATAAAATATGTCCAAGTCCGACGAGGCAAATTTGTCCTTTAAATCCTGATCACATTGTAAGTCGATTATCTCAAGTTGTATGTCGACGGGCAGATCCGCAGCCTTAACTGCAAATGGCGAGCGAAAAACTGCAAACTCTGTCTCAAGCTCACCAAAGACCTGAAACCGCCGCTCAAACTCCCGCAGCAATTCCGTAATTTTGTCTTTGTACCAACTCATGTCAGCCGTAACTCCGGTCATATGCACATTTCTTAGATGAGGGAGCAGGGTCACCACTTGACAGCTGTGTCTCCCACAAAGCCAGCTTCAACTTAAATGCGCGTATGCTGTCATAATATTCTTTGACAACTTTTTTGCGTCCTTGCATCGTTATGTTCAGATTATTCAAGTGCTCTGAAATATCCACCATAAATGCAAGGTCCTGCAGCCATTCTGGGTTTTTTAATTCATGCACTGGCTTACCCTTTTTCTCCATGAACTGTCCAATTTCCTCTCGTAGATCAGAAAAACGCTTCAGCATGGCACCTCGGCTCAACCACCTTACTTCAGTGTGATATGGTAGGCTACAGGTGATGTCTTTATCACTGAGGAGGCTGTCGAACTGACGGTGATTCAGCCCTCTGGCTCGGATGAAATTAACAGTTTGGACAACCACTTTCATGACGTGATCCATTTTTAACGACTTGCAACACAATGCCTCCTGGTGCAAAATACAGTGGAATGTCCAAAAACGATCTCCTCCATTTGCTGCTTGTACTTTCTCCCTGAATTTCGTCGCAACACCTGCTTTTTTCCCGATCATTGATGGTGCGCCGTCTGTAGCCAGACTGACAGCACGGGTCCAGTCCACTACGACCCTGTCCAGTGCTTCAACGAGAGCGCTAAAAATGTCATCCGCTTTAGTGGTGTCTGTCATAGGAACCAACTCAAGGAACTCTTCCGTGACCGTCAAAGTCTCATCAACACCACGAATGAATATGGCCAGTTGAGCAACATCTGTAATGTCAGTGCTCTCATCGATTGCAACTGAAAATGCTACGAATGACTTGACTTTAGTTTTTTTCTGGCTATCCAAATCTACTGAAAGATCGGCAATCCTATCCTTCACTGTATTCCTCGTTAGACTAATGTTGGCATAAGCCTGTCGCTTCTCAGGGCACACGATTTCTGCAGCCTTCAGCATGCATGTTTTCACAAACTCACCCTCAGAGTATGGCTTTGAGGCTGATGCTATTTCGTTAGCGATGAGATAGCTGGCTTTCACTGCTGCGTCACTTATATCTCGGCTCCGGGTAAAAACGGCCTGTTGTTTCTTTAGACCTGATAGCAGGTCATTTATCTTTTCTTTTCTCCGTTGTCCTTGCAAGCAGTCGTATTTCTCTCAATGGTGAGTCTCATAATGGCGGCGAATATTATATTCTTTGGGCACAGCAACTTGCTGCGAACACACCAAGCATACAGGTTTTCCATTTACCTCTGTAAAAAAATAGGATGCGGTCCATTTTTCTTGAAAAACTCGGCACTCCGTGTCCACTTTTCTCTTTTTTGACAGAGACATTTGGGGATGAGGGTGTCAGAGGTTATTGACTGCAATCACGACTCTTACTCATTACTTGTTTTACAGTCTGGCTGCGCTCTCACTGGTACCGGTGCGGTAGTGCGCCCACTAGTGGACGGATTCAAAATAGCAGTTTTTTTCCCCTCCTCTCATAGCCTACTTAGCAAAGTCCTTCCGCTCCGTGGGCCAAGCTGGAATGCCTCCCGGGCCGGGTCCGGCCCGCAGGCCGTATGTTTGCCATCCCTGTTCTATACGGTTACGGCTCTGAGTCCCCACGAAATGTCCCAACATTTCATTTTTACATGGTCTCAAAACGTTAATATGTTATTAATGTCAAATGTTATATATACAAATGTTGTATTATATAACAAAATAGACATTTATAACATATTATAAATGTCTACCTTTAAATAAAAATATTAAATAGATACCTTTACATCCTAAACAGAAGGTCAAAACGTTAATGTTACATGACAAACAAAAAAACGAAACATTATATATATATATATATATATATATATATATAGGCTATATATACAGATGTTTGCTAATGTATCCCTCTTATATCCATTAGGAATTCATATTAAATGATGAATTAACATTACCTCAGTGCTGCATAAGTGTGGTCTTCAGTCATATTGACAAAGAAGCACTATTATATTGTATATCTATTTTAATATTGATGCTGTATGATGCGGTGTTTAAAAGGAAGGTATTTCGCTTGTCAGATTCAGATTTCGCGGGTGTGCCACGTGAGGCAGTGAAGTAACGCCAGGTTGATGCTGTGACGTAACGCCGCGTCGATGTTTGTGTAATGCGGAAGTGGGCGTGGTTAAATCTAAACTGGGTTGGAAAAACGATAGACGCGTCCCGGACCCTGTCATGTTATCTATGATTACTATACGCCTTTACTTCATAATTTCAGCGGAGGGAGGGGGGGAGCCGTTGCGACTTTTGACTGATTTCGATAGAGCGGGTCACATATATTAACTTCGTTAAAAGGAAAAAAATTAGAAGGAAAAAAAAATATACAGATTTCAGTATTCTTTTTTTTTTTTACAAATCTTTTTATTGCAAACAAGTCATAATCCAGCAAATGACAAGAAGTAAGAACAGTAACAATCAATACAAAACAGTACAGATGTTACAATTAGCCAATGAAGACAATGGGGATCATTACAAAGGACCTCCTTGAAAATTAAATAAAATGATGTATTGCTCCATATTCACTTCAGGGTTCGTAGAGGGTCCTTGGTTACAGTTATTTATTTTTTTTCATTTAACCCCCCCACCCCCCACCCACAGGTATGGATGGCCCCAAATAGTAAAATAACTGAATAAGTCAGATAAAATCATAAGTAAAACATAAATAATAATAATAATTAAAACTGCGGTCGCAGAAGTGCGCGCAGTGATGAGCGGGCCCTCGCGTCCGTGCGCCTGTCGGGGAGGGCGGCCGGTCGTCCCGGCGTCAAGCAGACGCGCGCGAGTCCTCCGAAATGAGCCGTTTGTCATTTCTCTAATTTTCGCGTCCCAGGCTCCCAGGTCCTCCGGCAGCGACCCGGAAACGGATGTCGGCGCGCCGTCTCGAAGGAAAACAAATTTCTCTAAAGGCTCGTCGAGGATGGATTATCGAGGAGGCTCTCTGGAGGAGCCGTAACCGAGGATACACTGATTTAGAGGAGAGAGGAGAGAGGAGAGAGGAGAGTCTCTGGAGGAGCTATAACCGAGGGTACACTGATGTATCCTCCGGAGTCGATTTCAGTCAGTGATGTTTAAAAGAGGCGTGACGCATGGCTGGACTTATGTCAAGGAAGCAAAGCTCTGCAAACTGTTCCCGTTGTGATTATAAGTTATTTAAGAGGATCAAAGGCTGCATACTTTCTGCCCTTTACCGTTTGTTTACTCACTAATCACATCTCGCCTGGATGTTAGGCTATTTTTTTTTAATCCAACTGCTTTCATTCAGACGCGATGTTTACAGTGAGAACAGCAATAACATATGTAACAGGCCTACATTGCACACTTTATTTGTATGCTTTAGTAGATATCTACAAGTAAAGAGTAGATATTATTCATGAAACCATATAGTGTTCACATAATAAAATATACATGATATGCTTTAGGAGCTGTATGTGTGTATTGTACAGTGAGTAGGTGTGTGTTGTGGAGTGTTTAGGTGTCTGTTGTAATTTAATTTGCCGCCAGCAGAGGCGGTGTGTGTGGGTTAGGGGTTAGGGCTAACCCTAAACCCTAACCCTAACCAGTTATGAGCATTTCTTTGTAAGCCCCGACTTTTTGCAAACAGGTTTAGATTAATGATGGCCATATTTATCGACTGAACATGCTCATTTTCTACGGTAATGTGTCTGACCCTCCACCGATGCTGTATACTAAGTGTGGCGTTGAAAAACAAAAAATTGAAATTTAAGGTAATATTTTACTGTTTTTAACATTATGCTAATTAAAAAAAAATGAAGTAGGCGGAGCTTAGGGGTTCATGGAGATAATATGGAGAGTAGGTACACCCGAATAAGTGCTAAAAATTTCAGGTCATTCGGAGTTAACGGTGCGACTTTGTAAATGTTTCCATAATGGAAATGTAGTAGTTTGGATTAATGTATTCGTCAAAAATGGTACATTCTCCGTTAGCTTACGAGCTCCCCGTTCGAGCGAATGACTATTCCTTTGCAATGTAGCATCACATTGGATATGCGCTTAAGTTGTCCTAGATTGGAATTTTTCCGATCATTTCCCTAGGAGGAGTTCGCAAGAATGTGCTTAAAATGCATGAAAAACGCACATTCTTCAATATCGCCAACTTCCTGGGGGCGGGACTAATGAAAGCCAATTTGAAATATGTCCGCAATCATAATAGCAATGTGTATACAGCGTTTCGTGAATATTCGAATAACTGTATGCGAGTAGTTTGGAGTAGTTTGGAGTCATTTGTGACATGTAAATGGTCAAAAATGGAAAATTCTCCGTTGGCTTACGAGCTCCTCGTTTGAGCGATCGACTATTCCTTCGCAATTTAGCATCACATTGGATATGGGCTGAACTTGTCCTGGACTGGAATTTTTCCGATCATTTCCCTAGGAGGAGTTCGCAAGAATGTGCTTAAAATGCATGAAAAACGCACATTTTTCAAAATGGCAAACTTTCTCGGGGGCGGGGCTTATGGAAGCTAATTAGAAATATGTCCGTAATTCCATGAGGAATCTTTGTGCCAAAATTCGTGAAGTTCTGAGAAACTATATGTGACTACCACACAATAGGGGCGCTAGTGAGCAGTTGTTTTGAAAATTAAGTTTTTTTTTACATTCTCGAAAAGTCGTGGCTGTGACGTGTGTACCAAGTTTTGCGTCCGAAGCTGATTTTATGCTATCGCGATTTAAAAGAAATGTATAGGCCACGCCCACATTCTGCATTTGTTGCGACACTTTAAATCTCAGTTCGTAGTCACCCCGAGAGTATGTGTAAAGAAAAAAAAAAGAAATTCGTCCATCCGTTCTTGAGTTATAAATTGATGGTGTTTTTGGCGCCCCCTATATTCCAAAATGAAATGCTTTAGTGTGCCTATTCTCCAAGACGGACTGAACCTATCCACCAAAATCTGTGATATATGGATACATTGTTGATGAGTTATGAGCATTTCTTTCTAAGCCCCGCATTTTTGCTAGTACGTTTTGATTCATGGCGGCAATATTTATCGTGTTAACATACTCATTTTCTATGTTAATGTGTATGACCCTCCGCCGATGCTGTATACGAAGTTTGGTGTTCAAAAACTGAAAATTGAAATTTAAGTGAATATTTCACTGTTTTGAACATTATGCTAATTAGAAAAAAATAAAAGTAAGCGGAGCTTAAGGGTCCAAGAGGATTATTTGTAGAACAGGTCCACCCGGATATGTGTGCAAAATTTCAGGTCATTCGGAGTTACGGTACGACTTTGTAAATTTATTCCGAAATGGGTTTTTCATAGGTGGCGCTAGCGAGCACCTTGGACAATTTGAACCCATTGACTCCAGAATATTGAATTTTTCACCGGTCCTGGCGTCCGTGCAAAATTATACAACTTTGTGAGCGTCCTAAAGCCCTCAAAAACAGGAAACGCCAGCACTATAATAATAATAATAAGAAGAAGAAGAATTCCACCAAGAACAATAGGTTTCCTCGCACTTCGTGCTAGGACGCCGTTGGGTCCTAGCACTCCGTGCTCGGGCCCTAATAATACAAATAAAAAATAAAAAGAAAGTCGAGAGCGAAAACAGTCTGTAAGAATCCGGTGTAAGGGAAGAAAATAATAGTAAACGTTGTCGTCTTGGTGAGGAAAAAGGGTTTCATTAAGAGGGAAAAGGAAATATAGATGAGTAGTCTAGGGCAAAAGACAAAGGGTCATGGCGGAAGAGCAGTAATATGAATGGTCACTTTTATTTTATTTATTTCCTTTCAGAGAGCTACCTGCGACTCAGCGTCAGAAGTGATAGGGAGTTCTTTGATAAGGCCTAATAGTGGGTCCCAGGTAGTACGGAAGGATTTCAGAGATCCTTTTAATGAGAATCTTAACTTCTCCATCTGAAGGCATTGTAAGACATCACGTATCCACTGATCATGTGTTGGTGGGGAAGCATATATCCATTTTAAGAGAATAGAGCGTCTAGCTAATAGAGTGCTGAAGGCAATGACACGGCGTATAGTAATGGGCATATTCTCAGATGGAGGAAGGCAGAACAGTGCAGTCATAGGATTAGGGTCTATCCTTGTGTTAAAGGCCTGCTCAATGGTTCCAATTATGTCAGACCAAAATGTGTCCAGCTTCGGGCAAGTCCAGAACATGTGCAGATGGTCAGCTGGGGATTGATTGCATCTGTTACAGGCATCACTCCGATCTGGGAATATTTTAGCCAGTTTAGCATTAGTAAAGTGAGCTCTGTGGAGCACCTTGCACTGGAGTAGGCCATGTCTAGCACAGATAGATGATGTATGGACTAGGTTGAGAACGTCACTCCATTGATCATCGGAAATGTTGCTACCTAGATCACGCTCCCAGAGCTCATTATGAGGCACGATAGGGTCCGGACTCAGGGAACCAACTGACCATAGAAAACTGAAACCAGGCGCTTTTGATCAGGGTCGAGTGTGAGAAATGTATCAATTGGCGATTCGGGGGGGCGGTTAGGAAAATGGGGAAATTGCTTTTGGATGAAGTGCCTGATTTGGAAAAAAACGGAAGAGATGACTGTTGGGCAGGTTGAATTTGACTGACAGGGACTCAAAGGATGAAAAGACTCCATCCTCGTAAAGGTCATTAAGCGTTGCGAGACCATTGTTCGACCAAACGCGGAAGGCCGGGTCAGTACACGATGGGGAGAATAGGTGATTGTTTGAAATTGGGGCGTGAAACGAAGCTCTATGTAACCCGTGCTGTTTCCTGAATTGGAGCCAAATGCTTAAGGTGCTAGTAACAATTGGGTTACTCAAATGTTTATGGGTCGCTACAGGGAGCTGAGAGCAGATTATAGAGTGCAAAGGAGCAGAAGATGACAGCTCGATATGTACCCAAGGTGGGCAGGGGTCTGAAAGTTTATAGTTAGCCCAATAGAGGAGTTTGTTAATATTAGAGGCCCAGTAATAGTGGCGAAAGTTGGGGAGCGCCAGGCCCCCTTCTGATTTAGGGAGTTGGAGACATAACCTTCTAATACGCGCAGGCTTGTTGTTCCAGATGAACGCATTCAACTGCTTATCAAGATCAGTGAAAAAAGATTTATTGATGCGCACTGGGATGTGTTGGAAAAGGTAAAGAAACTTTGGCAGGATGACCATCTTTATAAGGTTGACGCGACCCACAAGAGACAAGGGAAGGGAGGCCCACCTAGACATATCAGCTTTGCATTTATCTAGTAGAGGCTGAAAGTTTTTAGGGAACAGGTCTTTAAAAGAGTTTGCAACAATCACCTGAACCCCTCCACAGCCCTTTTAAAGGGGAATAGGGATTGGGGAAGTGCCTCTGCCATTTTATTTACAAAAAATACTTCGCTCTTTTGAATGTTTAGTTTGTAACCTGATACACGGCCAAATTGATCTAACATCGACAGTATGGGGGGGAGAGAGGATAAGGGGTTTGAGATCATAAGAAGAAGGTCATCAGCATATAGAGACAGTTTATGAACCATGCCATGAAGCGTAATGCCCTCAAACCTCACCCTTGGCGAGTACCACGTTGGAGAGAGAAAGGGGGAGATCGAATGCCATAAGTTTGTACAGAGGCAGATGGAGAGGCATATAGGAGTTTAATCCAGGAAATAAATTGGGAATCAAAACCAAATTTATCAAGACTAGAAAATAGGAAACCCCACTCAACCCTATCGAAGGCCTTCTCTGCGTCAAGTGTCACTATGACTTCGGGGGTGTTAGAGGAAGGAGAGAAAATTATATTGAGCAACCTCCTTGTGTTAAAAAAAGAGTGTCTCCCCACCATAAAGCCTGTTTGGTCCAGCGAAATTATATCTGGCTGTACACGTTGGAGGCGGATAGCCAGTATTTTGGCCAGTATCTTACAGTCCACATTTAACAGTGAGATTGGTCTGTAACTGCCACATGAAGTAGGATCTTTGTCTTTCTTGAGAAGCAAGGAGATAGAAACAATGGACAACGTTTCTGGCAATCGGCCTGTCTGGAGAGAGTCATTGTACATCCTAACAAAATCGGGGCTAACTTGGAAGAATATGCCTTATAGAATTCAACTGTTTAGCCGTCGGGCCCAGGAGACTTCCCACTTTGTATAGATTTTATTGCATCATGTATCTCACGGGTGGAGATGGGGTCGCCCAATTCGCTAGCGATGTTCTTGTTAATTTTGGGGTATGTTAAGGAGTCAAGAGGATTGGGGGTCGTGGCAGGGATCGGGGGACATTCCGAAGTGTAGAGATTGGTGTAAAATTCCGAGAAAGACCTGTTAATATCAGCTGGGTTAGAAGTAAGGTTGCCATCGGACAATCTGATTTGGGGAATCAATCTGGACGCACTGGCCGCACGAGCTTGTTGAGCTAGGAGTCTACCAGCTTTGTCGCCTTGCTCAAAGTAACGCTGCCTACACTGTCTCAGTTGTCTCTCAACAATGCCTGTCATCAGAAGGTTGTGTTCTGAATGTAGCAGGAGGAGTTTTTTATAGAGAGAAGGAGAGGGAGAGGAGGAGTATGTTTCATCGAGTAAGCGAAGCTCAACACAGATTTCTGAAAGCCTTTTCATCTTTTCTCTTACGTGAAGTGTACGAAATGACCTGTCCCCGCAGAGTGGCCTTAAGAGCCTCCCAAAGAATACCGCTACTAACGTCGGAAGTGTCATTAATTTCAATGTAGGAAGAAATCTGAGTGGAAAGATAGTCTCTAAATTCACTGTCTGACAGCAGGGGAGAATTGAATTTCCATAATGGAGGGGGGTACATACCAAGAGGGAAATTAATGTCAACCGAGGTGGGAGAATGATCTGAGATGGCTATCGGATGGTATTCGCATGAATTGACTAGATGAATCAAATTGTTATCGAGTAAAAATAAATCAATTCGTGAAAAAGTGTGGTGCCTGTGCGGGAAGAAGGAAAATGCTCTACTTTGCGGGTTAATAAATCTCCAGGGGTCTGAGAGTCCTAATTGTGATGCATTGTGCAGTACTACCTTGGCTGAATTGGAGAGAGTAGCTTGTGTGAGCGATGACCTGTCGAGACTCACATCCTGGACCAAATTCCAGTCACCAGCCATAATAATACGATGGTTGTCGGCGTTGGGAATTTGAGCGAAGAGGTTCACAAAAAAATTACCATCATCCCAATAGAGAACCGCAGTGACGCGTCCTAAAACCCGGAAGTAAACTTCTTCCGGTTCCTTCGACAAAAATGCAATGCAATTTCTCCATAGGATTTTGGAAAATAGCTCGAAATAAAGAAGTTTACTTCCGGGTTTTAGGACGCGTCACTGCGGATCTCTATTGGGAGCGTAGATAGAAGCTAGTACAGATGTAGCACCTCATTTCGGACAGTTTGAAACGCCGGGGCCGTGGCCGGCACGGGGTCTGCCCTCGCTGAAAGGAAAACCTCCAGCGTGACTTGAGACCGCCCCCTTGATAAATACATTTAATTATAATGAAGCTAGCTGCAATGGATCATTGATCCACCAGGGGGTGCAGTGGGGTTCCACACTGGAGCTCATGTGAAATAAACTCTGATACAGTAGATTTATGTCTGGTACTATAGCGGATCTTTGTTAAGATCCATATGTCACGGATAGGATCATACTCTGTGCTAAATAAGAGACATGTAATCATTTACAAAACATCCCCATTAACAAAATAATGTTGTTTAGTCCACAACTACTGTACAAAAAACATCAGGAAGTTTGAGCCCGCCGGCTCAAACAAACGATTTTTAATCATCATCCTCACGATCATTTAATGTATCATATGTTTGCCGAATTGACATGAAAGCACTGATAATTATATAACTTATTTTCTCCATAAAAGCTGGTGGGTTGAAAGCAATACGTGAGGTAAAAAGAACTATATTGTAAAATACAGAATAATTGTGATTTATTTATTGTGGCTTTTATGTTTTTAGGTATAAAATGTTATATAATTCAGGCTGATATCTGAACAAACCCCTCTGTAAAAGCCTTCAAAAATATTGATAGGAATTTAACTGGAAGGTTTTGGTATTGCACCCTGTCCGAGAAGGTATTTCATGTTCGGAATCATTTGTTTTTTGTATTACCTTGCTTCGTGCAAGTGACAATAGCCTCGTCATCTCACCACGGCAACAAGAATATTGACTATAATATTATACTATTGTTAATAGTTCACCATTGAGTTCATTGTTGTGCAATGTTGAGTATACAGTACTGATATGTCTACCATTTATTTTATGAGTGTAATATCTGCATTTTCTCTTTTGCTTTGATTAGGACATCCAGCCACTTACACTTTTCTTCCCGTCAAGAGTTTGAATTGGAGACAGGTTTCTTTTCAAATGCATATATGCCACCCATTTACACCGCTCTTCCCGTCAAGAATTTGAATAGAACTTAGTTCGGTCACTCATTTTTAATCACACACGTCTCCACGTCCCGAAAATAATTAAAAAGAGGAAACAATTTGATATGTCTACCATTTATTTTATGAGTGTAATATCTGCATTTTCTCTTTTGGTTTGATTAGGACATCCAGCCATTTACACCTTTCTTCCCGTCAAGAGTTTGAATTGGAGACAGGGTAATGGTTATCGATGGTGCTTTTAAAGTGCCAGTGAAGTGCATTTTTTTGCGCCAAAATGAAATGGCAGTTTCATTTCTTACATATAATTGTACCTGTTCATGGCTAAAATAATTTTTTAGGAAGTGCGAGGGACGAGATAAACATCGCAAATTTTTCAGAGTCTGAGCCTACCGCTGCTGCAGACGATAGCGGCTGTGACGTCACAAGATGGGCCCAGTTGTGATTGTAAACATGGCGGAGCTTCGGAAAGTGATACTGGTGCGAGAGAAATGAGTGATTTTGACAGCTTTTCGGACAGGATAGATGAGGAAAGTGGCCATGGAAGTCAATTTAGTTGAGGACAATATTTTGTCATAGATCTAGAGTACATCTACACACAGGATTGGCCATCACCTGATCATACATTCATCTGTTCATAGCATGATGCAACATTCATGTTCACATGCAGTGTTGTGCTAGTTACTGAAAACCAGTAACTAGTTACAATTACTAGTTACTTCACTACTTACACCAAAAAGTAATGCGTTACTGTGAAAAGTAACTTTTTAGTTACTTAAAAAAGGGCACCCATTAATGCCCTTATACTGTAGCCTTCATTTCAGTACTGTTATTGCATCGGAGAATAATACAACCTGTTGATCAACTTGACATGCATTTGCATCACTGAACTCTGCTAAGCAATGTGGTCTATACAAACACAAACACAAAGATATGTTTCAAAGTGCCAATCCAGCCGCTGTTGCTTAGGTGGAGGTGGAGTGGCGTCGGATGAGTCTGGGTCTGTGGTCTTAGCTACTAGCTTCGTCCCAGCATGTTGTTTCTGCAGATGTTTCAACAGATTTTAATTGCTGTTTTGGGCAGTCGATAGGATCTTTGACCCGCCAAGACACAACTTACATTTAACTAAAACGTTCTTTTCTTTGTGCTCGACAAAAGTGAAATAGTGAGAATATCTCCAGGCGGAGAAACTCGACTTGAGCTCTGCCGCCGCCATGATAGTCTTGTTAGTAACACAAACACAGTGGCCTTTATTTTTCATAAACAATCTACGAATCTACGAAACAATGACACCAGCCACTCACCTTCATCTTTTGGGAACAGAAACATCGCCACTTCGGCAGAATTGACATTACCACAGCCAGCGGCAATGCATCGCTTCCCGTGTGTTTTTCCTCCCTTTTTCTTCACTGTCGCCTCCATTGTCAGGTTTCCTCGATTGGCAATCACTTCCCAATAAAATACTCGCTCAAAAACGTTGGTAAATTCCACTTTGAAACGGAGACAAAATGAACGGTGGTGAATGTAAACACTTCGGCTGAGCCCATCTTCTGACTTCACGCAGTAGATCGCAAGCCACGCCCACGAAGGCGGAGGTCGACTGCGGATTTCCCAGCGGAAAATTCCAACTCGTCAAATTCGTTGCTATTCCAACATCTTTGATATGGGTTCCAATGGACAATTTTGGTCATTACTATACATATTAGCATAACAGATCATGCACCGGCGCACACTTCACTGGGTCTTTAAACCCTATTGTATAATAACTGTGATTACTATTTCTTTTCAAATGCATATATGCCACCCATTTACACCGCTCTTCCCGTCAATAATTTGAATAGAACTTAGTTTGGTCACTCATTTTTAATCACACACGTCTCCCCGTCCCAAAAATAATAAAAAAAATAAAAAGAGGAAACAATTTTCAAGTTCAGTTTTCACCGTTTTATTTACATTTTATCTATATGAATGCATACATTAGACCAATTCGGCCTATCTGCGGCGGAAACCAGGGCGAGGTGTTTCTGGATCCGTTTTTCGGGGGCTCCTCAGTCTCTCGTTTACCCGGTTCCTAATTTATGCCACTGGTCCATGGTCAGGGCTGGGAACCGACGGGAGACACTGGACTCAAGTGTCTGCTTCACATTGAGGGGAAGAGGCATTTCCTAATTACCTTAACACTAGAACCGCCATCGGGTCAATTTGACCCACAGCTGTTTTTTTTATTGTATGTAACTTTTTTTCAATAAAATATTCGAGTCTCCCAGTCCGTGACTTTTCCTGAAAGTGTGTTATGTAGCACCCTCTGTTGTTAAAAATTGTCAATATGAAGTCAGATTGAAGAAATCGCCCAAAAAATTGCCATTTATACCTATTTCCGCCAGCGGGTCATATTGACCCCACCCCTTTTCGCGCTATTGATTTCGCGCGTAAACATAAACATGACATGTTGCTATAGCAACGCCTTTTGTCTACTGCGGTTCCTTATAGATTGAGAGATAGATTGAGAGAGAGAGATAGATATATTGATAGATAGTTATAGATAGAGAGAGAGAGAGAGACAGATAGAGAGATAGATATATTGATAGATAGTTATAGATAGAGAGCCGGTCATATTTCCGAAATGGGCAAAAGAAAGAGACTCATGAATGTACAGGAGGTATTAGCGTTGCTAATCCGTCTGAGCGAAGAAGAGTCTGATGGTGGGGAGGTGTCAGGACTGAGTGATGTGTCTTGGGTTTGTTCTGCCTCTGATGGGTCATCTGACAGCGATCCTGAGCCGTCCCATCCTGACCCTCCGCTTGAAGATGCGCCTACTGATGTACCAGCCCATGCAGAAGGTAAGATACAAATAAATAGGGATAGCTTATACAACATAGGCTATTCCTCACTCACTTCAGTGTTCCTATCTGTCAAACACGCTCGGACACAAACAGTGAAGCCACACATACACACACCATCTTATCGCTAAAAACACTCGGCCGCATATATGACTCTGATATGATATGGCACTCAACACTGCAGATAGCAACGTGTATATGTTTACCTGCTCTTCATGGGAGAATGACTAATACTACAAAATAAGACTATAGCCTACTTTTCTACAAATCGTATAAGATAGCCTATCAAGGCATATAGATAATGCCTTTTCTTTTTACAAATGATCTTTTCATTACCTTTCGAGGCTGTAATATTATAAAATAAACATTTATGAAATATACTTTAGTCTAAAGTAGTGTTTTCCTCTCTCCTATTTAGTGTGTGCCACTGAGCCGTCACCAGCCCAAGAGATCGGGAAAGATTGCACAGTGTGGATCGTCATGGAGCCTTGCGGAGGCACAGGGAGACAGCAGATACAAAACATCCTCACGGAATCTGCTGGCCCCACACTACACGCACGCGGAAACATTACGGACAAACTCACAGCCTTTATGTGTCTGTGTGATAGTGAAATGTTGGAGGAAATCCGTGATTGCACCATTGCCGAAGCGCGCAGAGAGAATGGAGACAGAGCCACCTGGGATGTCTCTATTATGGAGCTGAAGGCCTTTATTGCGCTTCTATATGTGAGAGGTGCATATTGTGGGAAGAACATAGAGATGGAGAGTTTCTGGTCCGAGCAGTGGGGCAACGCGTTCTTCAACGCAACACTGTCGAGGAACAGGTTTAGAGACATAATGCGCTACCTGCGCTTTGACAAAAAGGAGACCCGCCGGTGCCGGTTGACCACCGACAAGTTCACACACGTGAGGAAGGTGTGGGATCGTTTTGTCCATAATTCGATCGCGTCCTACAGGCCAGGGTCCGACATCACTGTGGATGAGCAGCTATTCCCAACAAAAGCTAGATGTCCATTCACTCAGTATATGCCCAACAAGCCGGACAAATTTGGCATAAAGTTTTGGCTGGCAGCTGATGTTGACAGCAAGTACATGCTGAATGGCTTCCCATACCTGGGAAAAGATGCCAGCAGGCCAGCAACACAACGGCTAGGAGAGAATGTGGTGCTGAGGCTGGTGGAGCCCTTTGTTGGTAAGGGAAGAAATGTCACCACCGACAATTTCTTTACCTCTCTCCCTCTCGCCAAAGCGCTTCTCTCTAAAAACACCAGCCTCGTGGGAACCATGAAGCGCAACAAGCGGGAGCTCCCACCCTCTGTGCAAGGGAGAGCTGAGCTGTTCAGCACCAAGGTGCTGAAAAACGATAAAGTGGTGCTCTCTGTGTATCAGTGTAAGCCTAGGAGGAACGTCACCATATTGAGCACGCAACACCAGCATGTGGCCATCTCCACAGAAAGAAAAAAAAAGCCAGAGACGGTGGAGTACTATAACCACTCAAAAGTGGGGGTTGACGTGCTCGACCAAATGGCTCGCCAATATTCGGTGAAAGGTATTATTATTATTGTTATTATTATTATTATTATTGTTATTATTATTATTGGCCTATAGAAAACACTGCATTGGTCAATCGTTTTTACTAAATCCTCTGTTTCTCTCAGGTGGCACGCGTAGATGGCCCGTTGCTGTCTTCTATAATGTGCTGGATCTCGCTGCCATAAATGCCTGGGTGCTGTACCGGAGCTGCATGAGCCAGAACATCCCGAGAAGGGACTTCATGCTCCAGCTGGCACACGAGCTGCGTGCTGAGTGGATGGCATCAAAAGCGCCACCCCTTGCGGACCTGCCCTTCAGCGGTGCAGAGCAAAGTGGACATTTCCAGAGAATTTCCTGCATGGTGAAGACGCACTGCAAGCAGAATAAGACGTCCTGCAAATGTATCAAGTGTGGGGATGCTGTTTGTGGCAAATGCACAGCCAAGGTGTTCAATGTTTGCTACAAGTGTGTTTGAGTGTTTGTGAAGCGATGATCGATGTGTTCTAATTGGTTCTTTTTCTTCTTCTCTGATGTTTTGTGTTATTTGTATACGTTCTGAGTTATCTTCTGTTCAATTATAAAAAAATACATTATTATATTATTGTCATGTTGTTGTTTTTTTATGAGTAGAAGGCTATCAGACGATATGAACCATTTTACCTTTACGAAAACACAAGTCTAACACCAAGCGTTTAAATCAGCACTATAATATAGTTTGTACAGATAGCATGAAGTATAAAATATCGCTATCATTATTATGAGTATTATTATTTGTATAATGCGCTCTCTGCCTTCCTGTCATTAGGAGTTAGACGTAATGGCTATGTAATAGATCAGATTAGAACCTTCATTATCCTAAACTTCTGGGACATTTCCCTATAGAAAATACCTTTATATTTTCTACTCTTCACTTACTTGTCAGCATAGGTCGGCATTGATGTACAGAGCCGACAAAAGACCTTGTTTATATTGGCATCATATTGAAGCCAACTCCATCGATCAAGCCAGTGTGGCTGAAACTTTCTCTCAATCTTCTTCTCACACTCCCTGTCACTCTCCTTTAACTCCTCCGGTGACTTTCTTTTATTTGAAGATTGTTTTTTGCCCGGCGCTTGGCCAGTTACCGGTGGTTTTTAAAACATTTTGGCGAATGGTGAGGTGGCGCGACAGTCTGTAGTGAAGGAGCGCGCTCCCGCTCACGGGAGACTGCTCGCGCTGCGCTCCGCAGCAAACAGCTGTTTGCTTTTCACCCAACAACGACAACCGCCTCACGAAACGCTATGTTGTAGCGTTAATAAACGAAACAATTTAACAAAATTGCTTGTCAAAATACCAGGACCATTTTTTCTTTTTTTAAAGCAATTTCTTTAGTGGCCCGAGCGGGCAAGTTGAAAGTACGTTATGCTGGCCGGGGTGTCTAAATAGTGCTTCCGGGCCAGCGGGCCATTTATAATGTCAAGCCCTGTATATCATATGAAAAGCTGAGAGTCCACAGATTCTATTGGTATACGTTTCATCCCTGTGCGATCAAAACTCACTGTTCAATAAAAGAACATTTTACCTTGAAAATCAATGCATTCTAATAGCGGGTCAATTTGACCCGGTGGCGGTTTTAGGTATACAAAAACCTCTGGCGGTTCTAGTGTTAAATAAACTCACTAATTAATGAAACCAGTTCAATATGCATTATTCTTATTCTTATCATTCTTTATGAGCGCAGTAATGGTAAGGTATCTAATTACTTATTTATTTAGTATTCCATAACTTATTAACACAGTTGGTCAAACTAAAGTGGAGACAAGGCAGAAATCCTACAATGAAGCGGGACAGTGAAGTGTTCTCCGTGAGATCCAGAAACACCTCGCCCTGGTTTCCGCGGCAGTTAGGCCGAATTATTCATTCATATAAATAAAATGTAAATAAAACGGTTAAAACTGAACTTGAAAATTGTTTCCTGGAATTTGTTTTATTATTTTCGGGACGGGAGACGTGTGTGATTAAAAATGAGTGACCTAAACTAAGTTATATTCAAATTCAAATTCTTGACGGGAAGAGCGGTGTAAATGGGTGGCATATATGCATTTGAAAAGAAATAGTACCCCCCTCTGAGTGACAATCTGTTGACTTCACATCTTGTCACTCAGAGGGGGGTGGGGGCTGGTGAACGGTATGGTCACTTTTTGTTTGTTTAAAAAGGACTCGGAGGGCTATACACGACACATTTTTCTTGGATTTTTTTAACACCATAGTCCCTAATATATTTGTAGAAAGGCAGGAAATTGAATTAAATCGGAAAAATGTTTAATTGTGGAGGACCCCCTGTTTCGTGTCCCCCCCCCACTTCTCAAACCAAAGTTACACCCTTGGATTTTAAACAAAGTAACGTGACCACAACAATATTAGAACAAATATTAAAGTAACCTGTTTCAAATATATAACCTGTTTCAATAATTATAACCTGTTTTAATAATTATAACTTTGTCTATGTAAAATGTATACTTATGAAACTAGACCAAGTGTTCTTATTTTTCCTTTGTTTGCTGTGGTCAATTGTGTGTGCGTTGACTTAGGAATGTAGAGGATCCAGTCGCCCCCCCCCGGGTTTTTAATGGGCCGGATAGGAGCATGGGGGGGTTGTAGGAGAAAGGTAATAAAACTGACACCATTGAGTCTATGCAGAGATTGTTCTGAGAGAAAGATTGGGATGCGGAGTGGTACGGCCAGGTGCTGAGGATAAACGAAGATAAGGATTGGTACCTCACCCCCGTGCGACCCAGAATTGTTTATTTTATGGCTGCCATAAAAGATGACCTGGGACTGATCGGCGGCGCAGGAGATCCAAAGTTCCCACACTTATGGCTGACTCACTCTGATTCGCTGTTTAGACCTCGTCAATGGCTGACTCACTCTGATTCACTGCCTAGGGCTCGCCCAGGAGTGAGTCCACCAATGGATGAACACCTAGGGAGGAGCAACCGACACAACTCCTCCCACACAACTCCTCTCCGTTTGTGGGGATAAATATTGTGAATTCTGTACACTCGCGGCCTCTGTTCTGTCTGACTGTCTGATACGTACATCGCACGGTGGAAGAGCTGAGGCCCGAAGTACTTCGTTATATAAGTACTTCGTTATATTGTACTGTTGTTTCTACCATTAAATCAGCTTATTGTTTAATCTCATATCTCTGTCTGAGCCGTTCCTTTTTACAGCAGACCACTCATCAAACGAACAGCGCGGAGCGGGCTCGAACCTTCAACAACTGAAGGGTGCTTAAACCCAACAATTTGGTGACCGACCGACGTGATGAGTAGGGTCTCATAGAAGGCACACCGGCAGCCAGCGGACGAACGGTCCAGGGATGACACCTCGAATACCTCTGACAACTAAACCAGGGCGCCCCACAACAGAAAGGTGAGCAGATACCTGTTATTATCAAAATCTGTGATTGGCTATACTACAAAATTTTAGAGTTGTCAGCGGCATTTTCAGTGTTTTAGTCTTACGGTAGAAAGAGCAGTACTACAGAATAACACTTTCCAGTCTCAAAGAGGAGCTGCAGTTGTGTTATATGTGGGGTATTTCAAGAGGAGAAACGCAACTTTCAAAATCAATTTGAAATGACCGGATCTCGCAAACTCTTGCTGTGGGGTTAATCTAGAAGACTAAACGTGACGATAAAGAGATTCTGTAGACTGGGTTTCGACTCCTTGCCAAAAGCCACATCGCCGAAAGGGGGTGTAGAAGCGCTTCTGGAAGTCTCTCCATCTGTTGAAATATACATCGCACTATAAAAGTCAACTAGACTGTACGGGGAATATATTAACTGTGTAACGAGATTGCAGTGGTTATAAATTTTAAAGGAAGTCCAGCTGCAATCGTCGTCCGAGATTTCAGTGGTTTTAAATTTAAAGGAAGTCCAGCTGAAATACTCTGAGAAATAAGGTGACACACACAGTAATTCTTAGACGAATTCTGGGGTTGGGGCTCATCGACTAATGTACACAGGCAATCCTTAGACGGATCTGGGGTTACATTAGGTTTATTTATTTTGAGTGTGATTAACTGTGTAACGAGATTGCAGTGGTTATAAATTTTTTAAAGGAAGTCCAGCTGCAATCGTCGTCCGAGATTTCAGTGGTTTTAAAATAATTAAAGGAAGTCCAGCTGAAATACTCTGAGAAATAAGGTGACACACACAGTAATTCTTAGACGAATTCTGGGGTTGGGGCTCATCGACTAAGTACACAGGCAATCCTTAGACGGATCTGGGGTTACGTTAGGTATATTTATTTTGAGTGTGATTAAGTGTGGCTTGATATTGAGTAAGAAAAAGGTTGATAGGCGCTGTGAGAATGGGTCTGCAGAGAGAATTTCGCCTTGATGCCAACTGGCTGTTATCAGCCTGCAGCCAGGGAGGAGAAATCAGCAGAGCTGCCTGCACTGAGTGTGTGTGTGTGTGAGGAAGTCCGTGGATTGGTCAATTTGGACCAATCAGCGCGGGCTTAACGTAACGGCTAAGCGGTCCTACGACGCTGGTTATCAACTCGGTAAATCGAGCCAGGGTTTCTCTCTCCAGCTGAGAGCGCGTTCACGTGAAAGGGACAAGTGTACTAACAGCGCAGCGTCATACTTCATTAATGAAAAGTAAATAATATTAGACAAATATGAACTTTAAACATCCATGACTTAAACATATAATAAAGGATACAAGCCACATAGTTGCACCTGCAAGGTGAATATAGAGCAACTGGTTAAAAAATAAATAAACTACCGAGTGTTTGAAAGCGTACAACAGTTTTATGTTATCACTGTTGCCCATCTAAGACACGAGTGGATCTGACTTTAATTACATTTGAGTTGAGTGTTTCGTCAACCTAATGTGTTGCTTAAAATAATACTTCTGCATACAGTATGTGACAATGTAAGTGTTGCACGGTCAGATACGGCTCGAGAAGCTGACTTAGACAAGGAAATATATGATATATTATGATATTATATGATCGATGATGTGATATGAATGATAAGTGCGACACGTCGGCGTCTTCTCTTCATACGGCAGTTTAAACTGTATTTCCTTTATCCTGTAATATGACTTGATAGATTTAAACTCCGCACGCTGAGCTCTGATCAGGCGCAGCTTTCACTGAGTTGATCTCTTTTCTATAGACGCCGGAGGCAGGCAGCGTCAGGTAAAACAAGTTATTTAGCCTTCCCAAACCTGAGCCTTACGCGCCGCCTATAATACACCTCGCACCGAAAACTATCAGACTGTATACCTGTGGGAATAAAACTACAATAATTAGTAAATTATAGTACGCAGGATATCTGGTGTTTTTTATAAGAAACTAAAACCTTTAGGAGAAGCGCTCTTGTGAGTCTCCGCAACGGGTTGAAATACACCTCGCACCGAAAACTATCAGACTGTATACCTGTGGGAATAAAACTACAATAATTAGTAAATTATAGTACGCAGATATCTGGTATTTTTTATAAAAAACTAAAACCTTTAGGAGAAGCAGATACGAACGAAGTCAAAATGGAAGGAGAATTTGAACGTGAAGAGAGAGAATTAGGAGTCCCTGTTCCGGGGAGTTTAAGGGAACAGTGGGGACAAGCAGAGAGATTGATACTTAGCGGACTTAAGCCCGGAGATCATAAAAAGGCGAGCAGCGATCTCCGTTTCTTACACGATCAGATGATCGCAGAGAATAGAGTAGAGGGTGACGAGGCAATAAGTCTCCTAGCCACAGCACTCAATACATACGAGCGACAGTTGGTTCAGAAATTAGAAACTCTCAACAAGCAGAAGGCAGGTTTTATCAGGGCTTCTAAACTTAACAAAGAAAGGGAGCTAGTTGACAAGCTAAGGAGAATAGGCCATAACGCAGCCTTAGTTATGAATGGAGTGGCAGTAACCTGCCTCTGAGCAAAACTCCCGCCAAAAATCTGCCCGCCATAGCAGCCCCACCCAGTCTGCACCAGCCCCTCCCACAGAAGTGATAGAGCCAGTCAGGAAGGAGAAGCCATATGGTGGGCCCCTCCCAGACATCCCAGAGGGCGGTCCCCTCCTCTATCCAGATTTATACAACCCCTTTAAGACCCGACCCCTCCCTATACGCTTCCCTCCACCTCTAACCCCCCTCACCCAGTTCCCCTCATGACATTAAAGGAACACCTGTATCAACACATACACCTACAGATGAAGAAATACTTGACTTTGTTGCAAAACGCGTCAAATTTTTTAGGACTAAAAAAAAAAAAGGATGAAACCTCTGCCTCTGACAGAGAAGACACGGCAAGTCAAGACGGCACAGGGGACTCCACCTTCCTCTGAAACAGGTTGATATAGCCGGTGTCGGACTTTGTTTATGAACACATTAACTGAGGGACAGGTTTCTCCCCATTTGAGCTGACCCACGGCCATCAGTTTCCGGGTCCTGGAGCATTAGCAGTAGGGAAAGAAGTAGAGGAAATAGCAAACCATATTACCAGCAACTTAAGGGCTTGGTATGAGATTTCTCCACCCAGGTGGCTGACGCCAAAGGGGGACCGGAGAAGCACGAGGCTAACACCGCAGAATTCATCTGGCTGAAGGTCATCCGTCCGAAGTGGCTCAACCCAAGGTTCACCGGCCCGCACAGAGTGACTCAGAGGACATCACATGCAGTTCGCCTCGAAGGAAAGGGGGAAACGTGGTATCATTGGAGCCAGTGCGCCGTTGGAAAACCTCCAGCAAGGACGTTAGACGACATCAGAACTGACATCGCTGCAGCAGGAGAGAACGACACATCTGACGACGACAGCCCAGCAGAAGCAACGACCCATACAACAGATGACAAGGACAAAGACACAGAGGTAACAACAGGCGATCTTGGAAAGGAGATTACGGCCGGCGAGGAGGCGGACACGAGTCTACTCTGAAACACACGACTCCATATAGGACCCGACTTTTTTACTCCCACCTTTAGGGGCACTTTCCAATAAGTAGCAGCATTTTTATGCCCACCTATAGGGCCTCTTTCTAATAAGAGTAGTAGGTTATATAAACGAGAGTTAGCCCTATAGTTAAAGGGCAGTGAAAGTCTCCCCATCACCAGACCTTCTATTTAACAGGTTTACTGAACCTTAATTTAACAGGTTCTGGGAGCACAGTATTTACCATTACAGGGTACTATTTTACACCCTAGTTTTAAAGAATCTCCTTAGGAGATTTTAGCATTGTGTTCAGAAGAAAAAAGAAGAAAAAAAGGGGGAAACCGTGTTGGTGAACACGAATCAATAGATTACATTTATTTCGTGACTATAACACAAAATGCCGTGAGACTGGGTTGCATAATTAGACCTTGGCTTGTTAGTATGTTGTTATAAATTATAAACTGAGGAGTTGATACTTTTAGAAACAGGCTTTTATATAAAATCTTTAAGTATTATACAAGTATAAAAAAATAGAAGTACTCAGATCTTGTAGTGAAAGTAGAAGTACTCAGATCTTGTACTTGAGTAAAAGTAGAAGTACCAGAGAGTAGGAATACTCTGTTACAGTAAAAGTCCTGCATTCAAAATGTTCCTCAAGTAAAAGTATAAAAGTATTCTCATCAAAATATAGTTAAAGTAGCGACAGTAAAAGTAGTCATTGTGCAGATTGGTCCATTTCAGAATAATATATAATATATGTTTTATAATGATTGATCATTAAAGTGTTCTCAAAGCTGGTAAAGGTGCAGCTAGTTTGAATGACTTTGTATACTGCAGGGTAGCTTGTGAATTTACTCCAGGTAGAACTAAAGTCTGATTTAACACTTTATTATATTTCACATCATTCATCCAGATCTGTAAAGTAACTGAAGGTATTAAATACATGTAGTGGAGTAAAAGTACACCATTTACCTCTGACTTATGTTTACTGCCAACCTAAAAGTACCTCAAAAATAGTAATCAATAATGTATTGAAAAGTTATATGGCTGATTGTTGTATATTGGCTCAGCCAGGTTATATGGGATGCCCAGTCTACTTACAGATGGGTCACTCGTTTTGAAATATTAAACTTAGTTTTTTTTTTCTTGAATTTTTCATCCTCATGTAGAATGCTATCACGAAACACACATTTGGTTGTTTACAGTATAGCATAAAGAACATCTGATTTAATGTGAGGTAGGGAAATAATCATTTGAGGATAAGTATGTGTATATAAATATGTAATTTACAACAGCTGTAAGATGCTTGAAAAGCTTGAAAATGCACCTTGAAAAGTGCTTGAATTTGACTTTGGAAAAGGTGTAAAAACCCTGAATCTGACACGGAGTAATATGTATTTTTTAGCTGTTCTGTCGGCATTTCCTGCGATCTTCTTCGTGCAGTCAGTCATAATACGGGGCGTTTCTTTGACTATTTATAGGCAAATATGGGCGTTACGTGAAGCCCGCAAAAGCTGCGCCGCATTTCGAGTTGATTGTGATTTATAAAGGGAAACTTGTGTTCAAAATTCCAGGAAAGACAAACAACTTCTAAGTTCAACTATTTATTAAAAGAGAGCAAAAGATATATCACTTGGCCAAGGACTTCCGTCAGGTCATAGAAATCACAGGCAGCAGAGCTGTAATCTGTAACTCTATTTCCGTAAAAAAGCCCCGAACCTCGTGCGACAATACATTTTATTACACAGGGCGTTGCCCGTACATTTATAATTGGTTGAGACTAGATGGAGAGTAACCTTGATTTAGACTTTGGCTCTCTCTCGTTGGTGCACAGACTTAGACAAAGTCCCTTGGCAACACGACCTTCCAATCAGCATTCGGCTGGCCGGCGAAGTCCCTCCCTACTCTATCCGCTATCCTAGTAATTTGTTTTCGCTAAAGTCTCTACAGATATGGTGGAAAACCTTCATTATACTGGTTCCTAGTTATGCGTGGGAGCGAAGCTCACATACACCTCAAGGCCGGAGCGATGTCCTGTTCTGACTACTAGTGATGTGTCGGTCGCGAACGAGCCGGCTCTTTTAAGTGAACGACGGGAGCTGGCCCGCACCAGCGAACGAGCCATTTTTATTTTTATTTATTTTTTACGGGTGCTCCGCGTACATGCAGTGACTGAATGTCATGCGCATGCTGTGCATCACGTGAGTATAGACAAGGAGGGAGGGGCGGCGTGTGCTCAGTGCTGTTTGCTGAACAGAGGGAGAGGAGAACACACGGCGAAGTGTCAGTTTGCGTCGCGCTAATAAGATGAGTGAAAGTAGGAAAAGAAGCAGCAATTGGCTGCATTTTAACAATTGTGCAAACACAAAGGCAGAAGGCAGAATTTGCAACATGAAGCTCTCATATAGAGCAGGGTCCACAAACAACCACCACAGGCACTTGAGAACTGTGCATCCAACAGTTCAGTTGGAAGAAAAAAGGCAGGCCAGACTGCCTGCTTCTGCCAGTGCATCTACTCCACCTGTTGTTGCTGCAGCTACAGGATCTACCCCCCATCCATCAGGTGCCCAAAAACCAACGTCTACACAGAGCTCAATAAGCCAATTTATATCAAAGGCAATGACCCCAGCTAGACAGAACATAGTGGATGAAGAATTGGCCAAAATGATTGCAAGTGATTTCCAACCATTTTCCATTGTGGAGGACAAGGGAATTCTGAAGCTTCACACAGGCTCTCAATCCAATGTATGTTCCTCCAAGCAGGAAAACAGTCTCTCAAAAAATCATTCCGAGACTGTATGATAGAGAACGTGCTTCACTGCAGGCCAGGGTTAAGGAAGCTACTGCAGTTTGCCTTACCACTGATTGCTGGACATCAAGAACCACCATGTCTGTTACATGTCATTTTATAGAAAATTATAAAACGGTGGCCTGTCTTCTGGACTGTTTTGAGTTTAGCGACAGACAAACTTCAGAAAACTTGGCAGAGGAACTGCTAAGAGTGGCAAAAGAGTGGGACATTGAACATAAAGTGGTTTGCTGTGTTAGTGACAATGCAGCTAACATAACCAAAGCTATTAAACTCTTGAAATGGACCCACCACCCATGTCTCGCGCATACCATCAACCTGATGGTAAGAGATGCCCTGAAGGTCATGAAGCCCACTCTTGACAAAGTGAAGGGGATGGTAGAATTCTTCCATAAGAGCAACAGAGAAGTTGAAGTCTACTCAGTGCCAAATGGATATGCATTACATTACATTGCATTTAGCTGACGCTTTTTATCCAAAGCGACTTACAATAAGTGCATTCGACCAAGAAGATACAAACTTGAAGAAAACAGAAAAAACCGCCGTACACGATGCCTCGCTATGACCCACTGTCCCCGGTCAGTTCTAGCTCCAGAGACGAGGCCCGACTTAAGGTCCGCCTCGCACGTCTCCAGCTGGAGGCTGGATAAAGATAAAGTTGTGAGGCTGCATCAGCTGGAGCTCGAGGCTCAGTTGCATGCACCTCTCCCTTCTGCCCAGGCTGCAGGTATGTTATCACCTCCAACTCATCCAACCACATTTGACATTAGTAGAAATATCTCGTTAGTTCCCATATTTCGTGAGACGGAAGTGGACGCATATTTCGGGGGAATTTGAGCGCATTGCTGCAGCATTGCAGTGGCCGCTGCAGGTATGGCCTCTTTTGCTGCAGTGCAAAATCCATGGAAAAGCTCAAGAGGCTGTTGCTGCTCTGTCATTAGAGGACAGTTTAAATTATGACTCTGTTAAAGCTGCCATTATGGGAGTGTATGAACTGGTGCCTGAAGCCTACAGACAGAAATTCAGGTTACATAAGAAAGCTCAGAATCAAACATATGTGGAGTTCGCTAGGGAAAAGGGAACACTGTTTGATAAATGGGTTAAAACATGCAATGCTACGGAGTACAATTCTCTAAGGGAATTAATTATGATGGAGGAATTCAAAAAGTGTTTGCCTGATCGCATTGTTGTATATATTAATGAACAAAAAGTAAAATCACTCTCTGCTGCTGCGGTGTTAGCAAATGAGTATGTTCTGACTCACAAAGCTGTATTTTGTCCTGTGTCTGCTGAGGAGCCCCGTGGTGTGTCAGTTTCGCCATTTACGTATCCCATGCAAGCAGCTAATGTTAACCGAGAGGAGAGAGACTGTTTTTACTGTCGCAAACCTGGGCATGTCTTCGCCAACTGTTTAATGCTGAAACGCAAAGAGCCGCCGCAAAATCTGTTCCAGCCAAAAGGCATTGGCTTGATTACAGCCGAGTCAGTCACATTACGTAACCCTGATTCGGATGACAGTGAGATAGACCCGTGTTTCAAGCCCTTTGTTTTTGACGGATTAATTTCTTTAACTGGTGAGTCTGCCGATCAGAGACCCGTGTGTATTTTGCGAGACACTGGAGGGTCCCAGTCTGTGATTGTTGCCTCAGCGTTGCCGTTCTCCGATCAGTCAGCCTGTGGCTACGGCTCAATATTACGTGGCATTGAGATGGGTTATATCCCACGGCCCGTACACAACGTACATGTGCAATCGAAATTAATTACTGGTTTCTTCCCAGTCGCTGTGTGTCCCGCATTACCAATAAAAGGTATAGTATTTCTGATGGGAAATGATATTGCGGGTGGTAAGGTGACTCCTGCTCTGGAGATATTGGATTCCCCTCAACCCGTAGAGTCATCTGAGGTTACACAAGCAAATTTGAAAGTGTTTCCTATTTGTGCAGTCACACGCGCTCAGGCGCGTAAGGTTGACTCTAATGTATCAATAGCTGAAACTGTGTTTTTGCCGCTGTTTTCAGAAGAAGCTGTGTCGGAGGAAAAGCCAACGATTGTGGCTTCTCCCCCTGACGAGAATGTCGCAGACATGCCTCCTGACAGACCGACTCTCCCGGTAACTCGAGAGTGTCTGCTTGCTGTGCAAAGGGCGGATCCAACGCTTGTGAAGTGTTACAATCAGGTGGTGAGTGGTGACAAAGCAAGGGGTGAAAAGGTAGTTTACAGTCTGGATAAGGAATTATTGGTGCATAAATGGTCCCTCACTGCTACTGCTGAAACTGACTGGAGCGTAGTTTATCAGATAGTCGTGCCTGTTCTCTATCGTCAACATGTGCTGGCCGTAGCGCACGAGAGTCAGTGGTCAGGTCATTTAGGAGTGACTAAAACAGGGGTCTCCAACCTTTCTCCATCTGAGAGCTACTTTGAAAAAATGAAAGTAGCCAAGAGCTACTTGCATCGCATCGCTTACATTTATTCACATAGCACTCATCAGTTGAATTAAGCTACTTTTGTACACGTGTGAAATTGCAATACTTAAAGCTTATCAAAAATCTTAACTTCACATCAAGGTCCAATTTCATGTAGATTTCATGACATTCATTTCAGAAAAAGCTGCTTCACAAAGGTCTGTAGAGCCAAATAAAGCAGACATTTTCACTACTGCTTGGTGAATGTTCTTATAGTTTTCTGGGTCTACAAGGCTCCAGAAATGTTCTGAGTTTTGCTGAGACTTAAGCTGAACATGATTTTGGAGATTTATAACCTCCATCTCCACAGGATTGACACTGAACAGTGCAGCCATCTTTTTCTTCTTCTTCGTCTTGACATTAAATTATAAACCATAATAAATCAAGTGTATAGGTCTAGCCTCCCTATATCTGTGTGTGAAATTGTTCCATCCTCAAAAACAAAAAACGAATGCTTCTGCAGTCTAGCTGCAGCTTCTAGCAACGGTCTTCTGTTCAAAAAAAGGACACTGAATGTCCTGAATGTGGCATCACAAACATGACTTGAGTCTGAACACAGCAGACAACAGGAGTATTTACAACAGCATTATAAAAACAAAAATAGTGCATGTGGGTGCACACTTACATTCTCTGTCTTACTGTTGCATAAATCCCATGAATGTATGAGATTAAATTAGCTTCATCATATCTCAATCAGTGATTAAGTGAATAATAACGTTTCTATCAGGTTACTATCAGCCTGTCACTCTTATTAGTAGTTATTTTTCAGGAGGGGGCGGGGTTTGGAGGAACAGAGGAGACGGTGATCGCGGAAGCTTTCCTCCTGCCTTCACAAACTTTACACACGTATTTATCAACTGAAAATAGCAAAAGGACATTCATACTCTGCAATCCAAGACTTGTGACTAGTGTTTTTCAAAAACACAAATCCCTGCTGTGTGTCTCTGAGCCGCAGCGACGCGGACTGATTCAGAGCGGGTCATTCTGCTGTTGGTTCTGGACTGGTGTTGCTGGTGTTGGTGGATAAAGAAGACTGCTCCGTGTGTGGTGTCGCTGTGCCGCTGTCACATCTGTTCGTTGATCTCTGCGTCACGGACCAATTTTATATTCGTGTGACAGAAACAATTCTAAAATAAAAAAACGCTATTGTCCAGCCGCGGCCAAAAAATCAAGAAGCAACATTACTACGCTATAATCAATAATCGAGCGGCGAGCTACTGAAAAGCTGCCCGCGAGCTACCGGTAGCTCGCGATCGACGTGTTGGAGACCCCTGGACTAAAACATACCAGCTTGTTCTCAAACACTTCTTTTGGCCAGGATTAAAGAGAGATGTGGCTAATTACTGTCGCTGCTGCCATGTGTCAGATCGTCGGTAAACCCAATCAAATAATCCCTCAGGCCCCGTTACAACCCATACCTGCCATAGGGGAGCCTTTTGATAAAGTGATCATAGACTGTGTTGGTCCACTACCTCGAACAAAGAGTGTACAGCAATATTTACTCACCATAATGTGCGCCTAAACTCGTTTTCCCGAAGCTGTCCCATTGAGAAACATTACATCCACGGCTGTAGTCAAAGCTTTGACAAAGTTCTTCTCCACGTTTGAGATCCCACGTATAATACAAAGTGACCAGGGACTAACTTTAAATCCAAACTGTTTAAACAGGTCCTCCAAACGCTGAATGTGAAACATGCTGTTTCCAGCGCGTATCATCCCGAGTCACAGGGGGCTTTAGAAGAGTGGCATCAGACATTAAAAAGCATGCTCAGAAAATACTGTTTAGAAACAGAAAAAAATTGGGATGAGGGAATTCCATTCGTCTTGTTTGCAGCCTGTGAAGCTGTCCAGGAATCCTTAGGATTTAGTCCTGCGGAGCTCGTTTTCGGTCACACGCCCCGCAGCCCCCTTAAAATCTTGCATGATGAGTTCCTGTCGGTTCACTCTTCTCCCAAGAAAAACGTATTAGATTACGTTAGTCAGTTCCGTGAGCGTTTGCACCGTGCAAACTCTCTCGCCAAAGAGTCTATAGGTTACTAACGTAACCCCAGTTCTCAGAGTAACATGAAGTGAGATGTCTCACTATGGGATGCGCCTCAACGCGTATGCACCAGAAGCATCAATCTCATTACGCCAATCCTGATTGGCTGGTGATCTTGACGACTACGTCAGGGAATCCACCCACCCTTTAAGTAGCTTGCGCTACGTCGCAGCGTCATTCAAAATAAGCACCTCTTCTCGCTTCGCCTCAGCAAGAAGGGCCGTCTGGTGAGACATCTCACTTCATGTTACTCTGAGAACTGGGGTTACGTTAGTAACCTATAGTTCTCATTCATAACACTCCGTTCGATGTCTCACTATGGGATATTGAGACTCCCGTATTGCTAGACATGCTTATCTCGAAAATCACCAACACAAAACAGTACTTAACAGGTAGAACCCTGTCCCAACACGGGGCCCAGCACTGCGCGGGCCACACTTGGAGCAGAGACATCTAGTCTGTAAAAGCGGACAAAAGTGAGCGGAGGACCAGCTCGCTGCTGCACAAATGTCCTGAATGGAAACACCCTTGAACAAAGCCCAGGATGTAGCCAGTCCACGAGTAGAATGAGCACGCAGGCCCGTTGGTGCCTGCAAACCCTGACTCGTATAAGCCAGAGCTATCGCCTCCACAATCCAGTGGGAGAGCCGTTGCCTGGTAACGGGCTTGCCCTTATGAGGGTTAGCCCAGGATACAAAGAGTTGGTCATTGCATCGAAACTCTTTTGACCTGTCCATATAGTGCGCAAAGCACGAACTGGGCACAGCAAATTCGGCCGCTGTTCTTCAGAGGAACATAGCGGTGAAGGAAATGCCTCAAGGTCAATGGGGGTGCATGAGCCAACCACCTTGGGCACAAAGGCCGGGTTGGGCTTCAGCAACACTCTCGTTTGCCCCGGGGCAAACTGAGTACATGAAGGATGCACAGAGAGCGCGTGAATGTCACTGACTCGTTTGGCAGATGCCAGAGCCAGTAACAACACTGTCTTCAGTGACAGGTGTTTCATGTCAGCGTCTTCCAGGGGTTCAAATGGAGGTCGAGCGAGCCCATCTAAAACCACTGTCAAGTCCCACAGGGGCACCAGTGACCTGGAAACGGGGAGGAGCCTGCGAGCCCCTTTCATAAAACGGCAGACCAAGGGATGTTGGCTAGCCGTCTTTCCCTCAAAGCCCACATGGCATGCGGCAATAGCAGCCAGGTACACTTTATCGTGGAGAAAGCTCTGTGTTTATCAATCAGGTCCTGTAGAAATGATAGAATCACACCGACAGGGCATTGAAAAGAGATGTGTCCCTTTTGAAGGCACCACTCCTCAAACACCCTCCACTTACAGTCATAGAGAGACCTGGTGGAGGAAGCCCTTGCACTCTGAATAGTGTTTATCACCTTCTGAGGGAGCCCCACTGTACTCAAATTATACCACTCACGGGCCAGGCCCATAGTGCCAGGCGCTCTGGGTGTGGGTGAAAAATCAACCCCCCGCCTGAGATAGTATGTCCCTGCGTAACGGGAGCTGCCACGGCTGCCCGCACAGCAGCTGATATATCTCCGCCAGCCAGTACATTGCAGGCCAGTGTGGAGCTATCAGGATCAGTGTGTGGCGATGTTCTCTCACTCTGGCCAGAGTTGGAGGTATTAGAGCCAGGGGTGGGAACGCGTACAGAAGGACCGGGGGCCAAACGTGTGCGAGCGCGTCCACGCCTAACGGTGCGTTTAGATCGCGCATTGAAAAGAACAGCTGACATTGAGCATTTTCTTTTGATGCGAACAGATCTACCGCGGCCCGGCCGTAACGCACCCACAGCTGACTCACAATCGTTGGATGTAGAGTCCAGTCTGCATATAGTGGTGCACCTCTGGACAGCAGATCTGCCCCGAGGTTCATCACTCCCGGTACGTGCGTCGCTCTCAGAGAGAGGAGACGTCCGCAGCTCCATAAGATCAGTTTGCGTGCCAGCATGTGTAACTGGAGAGAACGCAAACCCCCTTGGCGGTTTATATACGATATTGTGGTCGTGTTGTCTGTCCTCACGAGGACATGATGTCCCCTGAGAAAAGGCAGAAAGCGTCTTAGGGTGAGAAACACCGCTAAGAGCTCCAGATAATTTATGTGTGACCGTTGGAGGTCTCTGCTCCAGAGACCCCTCACAGGTCGACCTTCGTATATACCCCCCCAGCCCGTCAGACATGCGTCCGTGGTGACCACTTTCCGCGATAGGACAGCACCCATAGGCACGCCCGTACTAGAAAGTCGGGTGCAGCCAGTGGCGCAGTGCCGTTACGCATTCCACAGTGACCATCACTCTCCGCGCGCCATGACGCACGGGGTCCAGTCTGAGGGCAGCTACCCAGCGCTGAAATTCCCTCATGTGTAAGCGGCCCAGTCGTACCACCAGGATGGCTGACGCCATGAGCCCCAGTAACCGCAGACATGATCTGAAGAGAACATATTTGCGTGGCTGGAAATGAGCGAGGCAAGCCCTGAAGGCTTTCACTCTTTCCGCTGACAGGCGGGCTGTAAAGGGCACCGAATTTAGACGTAAGCCCAGGAAGAGCACAGACTGGGCTGGGGACAACATGCTCTTTTCTGCGTTTATTACAAAACCCAGGTCGAGCAGGTGTTTCACGAGGGTATTCGTCTGCGTAATAGCCTCCTGCTCCGACTGTGCAAGAAGGAGCCAGTCGTCTAAATAGGTTGCCAGGCGAATACCCTGTTGTCTTAACGGGGCTATTGCTGCCTCCGTACATCGCACAAACACCCGTGGGCTGAGAGACAGACCGAAGGGAAGCACTCTGTACTCGTAACAGACACCCTGAAAAGCGAACCTCAGATATTTCCTGTGTGGATAATATACTGGGATGTGAAAATACGCGTCTTTCAGGTCGATTGATGTGAACCAATCGTCCTGACGCACGAGACGCAGCAGGATGTGTGAGTGAGCATCCGGAATTTGTATTTTCTGAGATACTTGTTCAGAGCCCTTAAATCCAGGATAGGGCGAATTCCATTCCCTCCCCGTTTGGGAACGAGGAAGTATTTGGAATAGAAGCCGCTCTGACTCTGTCGGAGGGTACAATGGATATGGCTTTCTTTTCTAGTAGCGAGAGAATCTCCTGCTCTAGAATGTGAGCCGACGCTCCCCGGGCTTGTGATTGCACAATGCCCGAGAAGTGAGGGGGGCTGACAGCGAATTGGAGTCTGTAGCCCCGTGATAACGTCTTGAAAACCCAAGCAGAGCATGTGAGCATCTTCCACCTTTCGCTCCTCAAAGCGAGTGGAGACGTAATCATTTCTCTGTTGCTTGCACTCTGTGTCTTTATTGGTTGTGTTATGGGGCCCTCTAGTGTCTGAACACGGTGGCATCCCAGGCTGACAACCTCGGTCGACACTGCGCATGCGCGCGGCGATGGTGCGTTCACAGACCCGGTCACCGTCCGCTTTCCGAGAGAGGCGACAGCCACTCTCAGAAGCGGAGCAGTCACCTGACTGTTTATTGTTATCATTGTTTTTCTTTTCATTATTTTTGACTGCGCCCTTGGCTTTAAGCCTGGAAACGACAGTGGAAAATATTTTATTGGAAAACAATGACATGTGTTTGTGCGACTTGAACGAGCAGCAGGAACTGCTGCCTGTTACGTGAAGTCTATCTTCCTCATGGCGCGAACTGGAGGATGACGTTCTGGCATCACTCGAGGCGGCGGGAAGACGGGGGCGTGGTTGCACCCCGGAAACACATGAGCTTTGAATACGTGTGGAACACGGTCCGGGGCTGGAAAACAGGGAGCTTCCAGCCCTTTCACCGAGGAGAGGAGGGAAGGCTGTCAGGCCGCTCTCTTCTCTTTTCCTCACTTGATGGCCGAAGGTCTGGGCCGGCTGTGCCTGTGCGGCTGCTGCCGGAACCGGGGACTTTCTTGGCCAGCTCGTCCTCGCCTCATGTCTGGGCGGGAGACCCGGGGCGGGCTGTGGCTTTTGGGGAAGACAAAGCTGGAGAGCCTCATCCTCCTTCTTTTTAGCCTCACACCGCTGCTGCATTGAAGCCAGAGCGGTGCCAAATATGCCCTCGGGGACAATCGGCACGTCCAAGACGTCCTCTTTTCCCGGTCCGGAGGTTCGTCAGGTTAAGCCACCTGGCTCTCTCCTGTACCACCATCATCCCCAGCGATTTGCCCGTGGCTTGGACTGCACAGCGCTGCACCCGGAGACAAATGTCCGTGATCGCTGTGATTTCGTCCCATACGGCCGGCTCAGGTTTGTTCGTCATGTCTTCACAGAGCTCCGCCTGGTAAGCGGTTAGCATCGATGAGACATTGAGCGCCCTGACGGACAAAGCTGCCGCTTTGTAAGCCCGTTCGGTCATTGCTGACTGGAACCGGTCCGCTTTTGTCGGCAGTGTGGGGTTACTGCTAGGAGCCGCAGACAGCCGCGGTTGGAGGTGGGCTGCCACAAGCGGCTCCATAGGAGGCATGCGGAACAAGCCGAGCTTCTCCATGCCCTCAAAGTCCAGAGAGGAGGCTCCCTGGATTGGGGCCTTGCTGCTGAAAGGGCGGTCTCTCCACGAGACAGACACCTCGTCTAGCAGCTCTGGAAACACCGGGAGAAGTTGCCTCGTCAGCCTCGCGGCTTGGGGCAAGTTCTTTCCCTCATAGCGAGACCTGGAGGTCTCCTTGGCTACTTCAGGCCAAGGGATGTCCAGTCTGGACGCAGCGCGTTGACACACGGCCTGCAAGTCCATGCTGAGGCGGGGCAGAGATGGCGCGCTTTCGCCTGGGGGAGCGGACACCGCCTCCGGCTTGGCAGCCTGAGCAGACGAGACGAAGATGTCATCTTCGTCCGAGTCGGATAAGAGGAACTCAGAGGTATCCTCTTCATCCTCCTCCATGTAGTCCAGCTCCAGGACAACCTCCGCGGGTGGGACCACGGTAAGGTCCAGTCGGGAGCCCCAGCCTGTCACAGCGCGAGGCTCCCTTCCCGCGGCTGCCGCCGCCGCCGTTGAGCCCCAGCTTGACACAGCGCGGGGCTCAACACCCGTGGCGGTCGCCACCATGCCTCGATCGCCGGTCGGCAAATCGACAGGCATGAAGGGGTCTTGTCCCGACAGGCTAGCTTGGTGCGCTAGCCGTCGGCGGAGGCTCTTGGTGGTGAAACGGGCACAGTGCCCGCACGCACCGGGGGCGTCGATAGCCTCCTGGGCATGTTGCAGCCCGAGGCAGGACGAGCAGACCTGGTGTGAGTCCCAGAGCCGAGCCTCCGAACCTCCGTCTCCTCTGGTGTGAGGGAGAGAAGGGTCCATCCTCGTTAGCCGGGGTGTCGGCGTGGAGGGACAAACTAGCAACAGGTATGTTACTGTTTGCGGGAAAAAATCAAAACCTTACCGTTATTTGTGGAAAAAAACGGCAGGGCAGATTTCGGTATTAACTGGTGTGTTAATATGAAAAATCCCGTGCGAAGCAAAAGTAGCCGGCAAGCGTCCGGCGACCGAAGGTTAGCTTTGTGGTTCAGTCTGTGGACCGTTAAGCTAGCCTGGCTACTGATATTCTTTATTTGAGATGTGCTCCGAAGCGAGAAGAGGTGTTTGAATGACGCTGCGACGTAGCGCAAGCTACTTAAAGGGTGGGTGGATTCCCTGACGTAGTCGTCAAGATCACCAGCCAATCAGGATTGGCGTAATGAGATTGATGCTTCTGGTGCATACGCGTTGAGGCGCATCCCATAGTGAGACATCGAACGGAGTGTTATGAATGAGAACTCTCTCCACTTCCCAAGCCGTTATGAAGTGAAATTACGACCGTGCGGCTGTCCAGCGGCATTTCAAAATAGGTGATAAAGTCCTAGCCTTATTGCCCATTCCTGGTTCTGCTCTCTCCGCCAAATTCTCCGGTCCGTACGATATCCACGATTGTCTGAGTGACACTGATTATGTCATCTGTACTCCGGACAGAAGGCGTAAAACACGCGTTTGTCACGTAAACATGCTAAAACGTTATCATCCTAGAGAGGCAGCCGGAAGTCCGCCGATAGTGGTGCATAATGAACAGGTCGCTGTTTCCGCTCTGATAGTCACGGAGGCTCCTGAACCATCCGATGATGGTCTAGTGATGCGTTCTCATCACCAGCCGGGTGCCCGTCTGTGTAATTCCGAGATGCTAAAAGCATTGCCGTCCCAGTTAAGTCACTTGTCAGAGGAGCAGCAGCGTGACGTAACTCATTTGGTAGCTAGTTTCCCATGCCTTTTCAATGATGTCCCGACTCAGACTACGGTGATTAAACATGACATTGATGTCAAAGGTGCAAGGCTGATTAAACAGAATCCTTATCGCGTTAATCCCACGAAACGTGCTCTTATGAAGCAGGAAACCGACTATCTCTTACAAAATGGTTTGGCCATGCCCAGTTTAAGCCCCTGGTGCTCTCCGTGCATTGTGGAAGCTAAATCGGATGGATCTCCGCGATTTATTACCGATTTCCGTAAGGTTAATGCTGTTACTATGTTAGATTGTTATCCGTTGCCGCGGATGGAGGATTGCATTGATAATTTAGGCACTGCCAAATATGTAAGTAAACTGGACATGCTTAAAGGCTATTGGCAGGTACCCCTAACTGAGCGTGCCTCTAACATTTCTGCATTCGCCACACCTGATAACTTCATGCAATATACCGTTATGGCCTTCGGTATGTGTAACGCTCCTGCAACCTTCCAGAGGTTGGTAAATACCGTTTTAACCGGTATAAGTAACTGTAACGAGTATTTGGATGATCTCATTGTGTACACTCCCACCTGGGAGATGCACATGCAGATCTTGGGCATCTCTCAAGTTAAATCTGGCGAAATGTGAGTTTGGAAAAGCCACTGTCACCTACTTAGGCAAACAGGTTGGTCAAGGCCAGGTCCGTCCAGTAGAAGCTAAGGTTACTGCGGTAAAAGACTGTGCTGCACCTTCCACTAGGAGCGCCCTACGCAGGTTTCTCGGTATGGCATGTTATTACCGCAGTTTCTGTCGCAACTTTTCCACTGTAGCCCAGCCGTTAACAGCGTTGATAAGTCCCAAAGTGGATTTTGTGTGGACTCCGGAGTGCCAACGCGCCTTTGACTGCGTAAAAACTCTGCTATGTCACGCCCCTGTGCTCGCCACTCCTGAACTCTGTAGGCCTTTTAAACTAGAGGTGGATGCCAGTGCAGTGGGGGCAGGTGCAGTCCTATTGCAGGAGGATGCTGATGGTGTTGATCATCCAGTTTGTTACTTTTCTCTTAAGTTCAACAAGCACCAGCTCAGATATTCTACAATCGAGAAAGAGACCCTTGCTTTGTTATTAGCTCTGCAGCATTTCGAGGTTTATGTTGGATCCAGCCCTTTGCCAGTGCCGTGTTTACTGATCACAATCCCGTCGTATTCCTATCTCGCATGTACAATCACAATCAGCGTCTCATGCGATGGGCTCTGATCGTGCAAGACTACAACATAGACATCCGTCATAAAAAGGGCTCAGACAATGTGTTGGTTTTAGTGATGTTCGTGTGTGTTATTAGGTAGGTTTGTTAGTAGGCTTGGTTAACAAAACCATAGGTTTGTGTCTTAAGGGAGGGGGTGTTACGGCTGCTGCTTCCTCTCTGCCCATTAACCTGTCTGTGATTGTTTGCAGCTGTGTGTGTGTGTGATATGTATATGAGCTGTGCCGTTGCCCAGACGTCATTGGATGCTGGCTTCCTGTCCCTCCCCCGGTAGGCATGACCGAAGATCCGAAGGTCTGGATTGGAGCATGCCAGGCCAGACTCTCCAATCCCCGCGCACCCTTTCCGGCGACAGCTATTAAGACCGTGTGCACCGTGTTAGTCGAGAGAGGTCTGAATCTGTGTCAGACGTCTCTCAATATCCTCTCTGAACATTCTATGCTAGTGTTGTTAATGGTGGTTAACAAGTTGTGCTAAAGTGTGTAATCTTGTGAACTCGGTTTATATTGAGGAACCACATTGACTGTGGTTCATTTGTTCCCAGGCTGTGTTTTATAACAGCCTATATTTTGTTAGCCCAATTTATCTTCCACTTTAGAAGTGAGGTTTCTTTTGTTTGTTTGGTTTGTGTAACATGTGATACAACTCTTAGTTAAAGAGTCTTCCTCAGTTCAGTTAATTTGATATTTTTGATCAGGACTGAAGTTGATTGAAAGATTTAGCCCCAAAAAGTTTTAAAAAATATGAATCTGTTGTCATTTTAGAGCAGTTTTTGGAAGTGGACATTTTTGTCCCGAATGACTAATGTGTGAGTTTTTTGTTTAATCTGATTTTGTGCAAAAACTAATAATGCAAAAAAATCAATTTTGCTAATCTTTGACATATCCAAGACTGTTATAAAAAAAAAAGAGCCAGTCCCCAGATATGTATTTTATGGAAAATAACTAATTTTCTCTGTTTTCATCATGAAAAAAAACAGCGGTTTCATGTATTCAAAATGGCATTTAAAGGGTTAAAATCCTGAAAATGATTACATTCTTGGTATTTTCTATTAGGGCGGAAGTTCCTTTAAAGATTGAACCCAAAACAGTTGTGAAAAAAACCTTTTAATATAATGTTTTTATCAAAGTCTTTTGCAGTGGACATTTTTGTCTCGAATGACTAATTTGCGTAGTCCAATCGAATGATACCGGAGGGTTAATTTTTTCACAAAGCTCTTCTTTTTGTTTTCCCTCAAGCAAGGTTTGAGCTACTGCACATTTATGCACTCCTTGACAACCTCTCAATCAGTAAATGTTTTTTTGTTTTGACCCAAAATCCAAGCCACTCTTGAGGGAACATTCATTAGCACGTTGTTGGGCAGTGAATTAATGGGTCAAGACCATAGACTGTATATATAAATGGACGTAGTGTCCGTGACGTCACCCATAGGATTCTGCAGAGTTGCCGAGAAGCCTAAAGTAGGCGGTGTCGGCCACTAACTCGACAGTGACGTCAGAGTCTAACTCCCGCCTGCTCCAAATAAGGGCAAAGAGGCGGGACCTACTGCCACCGAGCAGGACGTTCCAGAGCTAGCTGAGACAATGCTAACATGCTCAGCAGTGATGCTAGCCGGCTAACCTACGTCTGTTGCTCCCGGTCTGCACATTTTAAGTTGCTTAAGGTAAGTTAACATGAAACTATTCAGCAAAACTTTCAATAATAATCTAAGGTATTGAGTTTTGGGATAATACTTACAAATCTTAAAATGACTTCAGGTGTCTAAAATATATATTTTGTGGTAAATTCAACAGTGGATCCAGCAAAGATTCAAATATGTGCATGATTTTAGTTATTGATTTTTTGCTGTTACTTAATTATACTTTTGATAAACTCAAGTCAAGCTTAGTTACATGTGATGGTAGCTAGTTAGTGCTCTTACCTGTGTGCCTCCTCCACAACCAGACTGTATTCAAACTCTTAAGTACCAGTTCTATCTACTTTACTTTAAACAATTAAAAGACAAATCAACTAAATGTATTGAAATAACAATCTTCATGTTAGGTGCCTCTTCTTCTTTTAAATTAAACTTTCAGACACAGCATCCTCTGGTCTGTCTGCATCACCTGGAAACTTTAAACAAACAGATAGTAAAGTAACATGTGTTGGTCACAGACTTTTTTACATGCAAACGTCATGTCATAATCTTTTTGATTATCCTTAAAAAAAAGTGCTGGATATCACAGCCCTTACTGTATCTTATCAGTTGGATTGTGTCTTATTGTATAGTTGGGGTCCTTTTTAATTTACTGTTACTTTGGAATAGTTGTTCATGAGACAGTCAAATTAAATATGTCCTATGCCATATTCACATTCATTTGTAACACACACGTAAGGTTAAAAGACAAACATCTTTAACAAATGTAATGCAATGAATAAGCTTAATTGTCACAGAAGCACACATAACGTCATATCTAATATTTAAACAAATCATTTCCTTGTCCCTAAAGCATTGACTACGCTATTTTTCGTCCTTAAAGTGCTTGTGACACGGTTTTCCCCCATCATCCAAACCATTAATTTCAGTAAATAATGTCCCCTTGAAACCGTTACTGAAGTGATTTTTGAAAATGTGTACTTTGATAACCGTTAATCTGCCCTTCAATGTGACCATATTCTGGATCTTCTCTGGGTCTGCTCTGGGATTCTTAAACTCCCGCGAAAAGGTGTGCCGCGTCCAGAGGGAAGACGAACGCTTCCGGAGTCAGTATCTGTATGCAAACAAACGATGGCCGCACACAGCAGCAAGCTCCGACAGCGATTGTAGTTTAATTTTGAATGTGTCTGAGAGCTCATATGAGGATGAAGCATCTGATAGTGATAGCCTCGTAGACGATATTGACTATGCCCTACAGATTCGAACCATATGCCATCATCCTCTTTCCCTCCCTCACACACACACACACACCCAACACACACACACACACACACACACACACCACCCACAGAGTATCCTAAAAAACATCACGTTTAAAGGTTGTTGTTCTTACCTGAGTTTTCTCTTGTTGCTCGAAGTAGGCACTTCGGGGGCGTTTAGCTGGGGGGTTGGCGAAGTCTTTGGGGCCTTTACGGATTGGGAAGGTGGGAAAGAGTAGGCACTGCTGACGGCTTCAGAATCCGTCTTCGCGAAAAATCAATCCCAGTTTCAGCCATCAACAAGGCCTTTCCTCGAATTCTCGGCCAGAAAGTGGGCGCTGCATATGTAGGTCGATGTGGGGTTCATCACAGACCAGCCAGCCCTTGTGTTCTGCACGTTTTTCTCCATGTGCGCTGACGCTTGACATCCGTTGGAAAGCTATGTATGCTGATGTTAAGTCCTCATTTGCTGTATTGGAACAGCCACACAACGCATCGTCGAACCATCTCTACGCGTGACAAATCCCTTCTTCCCTGTCTGGCTCATGGAGCAGAATAAATATGGCCCTTTCTGACGCACTTCCGCCTTCGTCCCGAAAAAGGAAACTGAGTGAAGGACTTTTCCGCGATATTCGAAATTATTGATATTTATCAATACGGTATCGCAAATTCATTTTAAACTGATGGTTCGAGATGACTAGTAGCCCAACATTGCATTGCAAACAATAGGTGGGATGGTGTCACAAGCACTTTAAATGCAGGCATTAAGTTACATGTTCACGATCTGCTGCCGCAATAAGTTGGTTTCTCCAGTGTAATGATAATAAAATGCTTAGTAAGTATTGGTAATATATTAATAAACAACAAGTTTGGGTTCGTTCGTTTATTATGATGGTAACGTTAACCAGTAAGCTTCAATATCAACTCCAGCTCAACAAACCATATTGCAATATCTACGTTAACGTTATTTCTGGAACATCTGGGAATGTGAGATTCATATTTTTCAGATACACAGATCTTATAGTGAGGTTAATCTCATAATACAGTACGCTGCTCCTCACACTAATGTGACGTTAGCTGTCTGCATCGTCGAGCATAGCGAATTTAAATAAAAATATCAATGCATGGGTCATTGACGGATAAGACTTTTCAATAGGCCAATTTTTAAATACAAAAATAAGGATATATTTGGCCATTGTTCAAACATTTGGAATGTAGTGTACACATGCATTTATGCAAACGCCAAATTAAGATTTTAGTGTTTTTAAAGTTGAATTAATAGATCATGGCCTTAATAAAAGTCATTTGGGGCGACCGTAATTTATCCCAAAATTAATATATTTCCTTAAGATTACTAATATTTTAACAGGTATCAGTAATTAAATATACATCTTAAGAAAGACAGGCTTGTGTGCCCTTTAATTTTTTGTAAACCATGATTTCACAAGTTTATTCTATAATGGCAGTGTCTCCCTCGTAATGCAGTACAATACCCATCTTTGCTCTAAAACCCATAAAACTGATTTAAAATGTTTACAGATAGTATCCACTTAAGCATAGTATACCATTGATTAATATTTGATCCAAAACTGATGGATGTTCTATTTTTAATTTAGTACCGTTATTGACAATCATTGGTTACCCCGCATGACAGATGGTCGCCCCAAATTATGAGAAAACCGCATGTAGTTAAAAGTCTATTTAAAATGTACACAATACAGTTCAGACGAAAGAAAACTGACAAGTTTTTTATTACAATAAAAAGAACATTCAAATATTAAACATTAACATAACATTTTAATTCAAAACATTAAACATTTAAAAAGTTAAAGTGCAATGCACATACATGCATCAGGAACGTTGCATGAACTTTGCAGAAACAAACATTTCACAAATTTCTCTCTCTCTCTCATTTTTTCTAAACAGTATAGAGGAAGACTGCAGGAGAAAAAGAGAGAGATCAGAGAGAGACACAAAATAAATTGTGTGTAATTTGTTGGGGATCAAATTTGTTTTACAAAAGATTGTGTGATCATGGAGAGTAGCCGGTTGAACCGCCGACTGCCTGAGGCAAGAAAGCTATCCAAGACAACCCCCACCCCCCCCAACCACACACACACACCACAACACACACACCACACACACACACACACACACACACACACAACACACACACAACACACACACACACACACACAAAAGACTTCAAGTCATCCCTAAGCATTGTTTTCTGTCTTCCCTTATCACCATCCACACACATCCCCTACAAAATGACATGAGGTTGATTCATATTTGAGCCAAAACTGATGGATATTCTATTTTGTGTCTATTTAAAATGTACACAATACAGTTCAGACGAAAGAAAACGGAACAAAGTTTCACAATAAAAAAGAACATTCAAATATTAAACATTAACATAACATAAAAACATTAAACATTTAAAAAGTTAAAGTGCAATGCACATTACATGCATCAGGAACGTTGCATGAACTTTGCAGAAACAAACATTTCACAAATGTGTGGACCCTGGTAGTCAAGAATGAACAATTTCAATAATAAAAAGTAAACAGAGTTGAATCAAAGTAAGTATTTAAACCCAGGTATTTCTGAACTTTACCCAGTCTTGGCAAGTCAGCTTTGAGAAGCGTGAGGTTGCTGGCTCAGGGTCTGAGATGGCAGCGTGAATATCTTTCCTAAAGTAGAAAATTACATCTGGAGTTTGTGGCCACATGAACAGGTTCTTGTCACCAGACTGCCGCATGCAGCTGACCTGCAGTTCCTCTCCCACAACCTTGAGGACCTGGCCTACATATGGAAGCTCATCGTAGGGTACAATCACAAACTTGCCACACAGATCTAGAACACTTTCTTGTTCCCTAGGTGGCTCAGGAAGAGACCGGGGTTGATTCTCAGTGTGGTGCACGGTGTTTCTCAGGTCTACTGTTACTGGCTTGTAACAAGGGCATGGACTCATCTCTAAGCGCTTGCAGAAGCATGACACCTCCCTGTGAGTGATCTTTGCAGGCTGTGAAGACACAACCTGGTGTATCTTAAAGGTGCCCTTCACAGCCTGCAAGCTGCCAGGAATCAGCTCGTCGCAGCTTTCGATGCTCTCTCTGCTTACCCAATAGTAAGTGATACTTGAGCCTAATCTTTTGTTCAGCATCTCATACAGATCCTGTGGCGTCTGAAGCTCACCACCTCTGTGAACGTAGAGATCCGCTTCTCTCTTTATTGCCCCACCAATCCCATCTGGGGCCCCTTTTCCATGGGATTTTTCAGAGTAATTCCAGGTCACATTTGTGAATCCAGAGAGGAAAGGCACAGTACTGAGGAGGTAAAAGTTGTTTTTATTACGGTACTGTGTAACCGGCCCATCACTCAGAATGTGGAGACTTGTGATCTGTGGGAAGGTTTCCCGAAGCTCTCTCAAAATGGGTTCTAGGTGGGCCCACACTGCCCGTTCGTCGTGGCGGAGGCTGTCAGACAATGTTGCGTATGATTTTATTCCATGGACAGTGTACAGGACCGAAGTGTGGATAGTAGCCTGCTGTCTACTGCCTCCAAAATGAAATCCCATTCCATCTTTTTCCTTCCCCTGTAACCTCTGGATGCAGCGTTCCACTTGTCTCTCCGTTTTTTTTTCTCCCTCTCTGAAATCTCATCCGACTTCAAATATGGAATCTTGCCCTGTTGTTTTCTTCTATGGTAGCTGAAACAATAGTGTATAATGTTATACTGATTCTGGTGGGCTAAATCACATACAAATTTAAGTTCAATATATTACAGAAAAGGTTATTCCTAATCCTACTAACATGACAGTTTGAAATACACCAGAGAAAGATAATGATAATAATAATAATTCATTTATTTTGTATAGCAGAGAAACATAGATATACTACATGTTACATATAGTTTTTTACCTTTCTCTTTTCCTGGCAAGATAGTCGGCTCTTACTGTAGGGTCTGCATTGACCCGCTGCCTGTAGCAAGCAGTCTTCTCTTTGCTTGTTTTTGCCATCTAGAAAATAGGTTAAACTAGTTAAACATGACTAATAAATGTACAATTACCTAAATGGAATGTCATGCTATACAGTTTTTAAATATTTCTCATAAGATTGTACAAAATAAAAAAGAAGAAAAAGAATGTACTGAAAATTTGACTGAAAATTTGAAAAATATATGTTAAAGTATACAAAGAGTTATGATAAAACAAAGAACTTTATGTATATAAAACATGAATACAATATAAATATACAGAAACTACAAATACAGGACATATATCTATCATCTAAAACACTCAGCAGTGGTCGCCCCACATGATACTCGGTCGCCCAGATGATGTTTTCAAGTTCAGTCAAATATTACAGGCTAACCGTTAGCTACAGAAACCTAGCTAGCTCTTACCACATGTCACTATCAAATTCATCATCAAAATATATATTTTCAGATAAAACGTATTATTCACAGGTTTGGGGCGGTCGTCCCACAAGACATCCAAAAGTGGCAAGTACATTACAGCAGTTAAAAAAGAGATTTTTTTGCAAATATGAAAGAGACTTACTAACCTGCCAGTTGTTTCTCTGGGTCCCTCACATGTGACTGGCTGATGCAACATCCTGTCCTTGAGGTGGTTTCAAAATAAAAGTCCCACAATTGTGTTTTCTTGATGGTCGCCCCAGATGATATTTCATAAAATTAACATATGCGGACAACATTCGTTTGTATATTATGATTGAACTAGATGTGCAAATGCTTCATAATTTTGTCAATGAATGCAAAACATGTTTGAAATTATGCCAAATAGGGCAAGGGAAATATTTAAATAGATTTAAAGTGATTTTAAGCCGGTTGTCCAAATAGAAGTCAATGCTGGACGGTCGCCCCACATGGACAATTGACACTTCAGATAGCAGAAAAATGACCAATACCTCAAATGTTTGGAGAAGTTAAAGTGGGTATGTATATGGGGAAGGTATTAGAGATACATGTTATCTTTTTATGAATTTTAATGTTTTTTTTAAGGTAAAAAATTCAGTTGGACAGAAAAAATAGGCGTCACGTAATTGACCCGCATACAGTTACCTAACTAGCAAACTAACTAATGTACGAGGATGACCTTATTTTACCAACCTCACACAGAAGCCGTTCGTTATATCTCACACAGGCTCCGCCCTCTACTGGACTCTATGGGTACAACTCTCTATCATGCTGTGCGTGCTTTCACCTACTGAGTTACGTAAACGTAGCCGGCCAATCGGGGCAAGCCTACCTGAATGCGCGCGCAGGCCCACAGTATATAAGGGGGCTACGCCCTCCGCCCGTCATCCTTTTTCTCTTCAGCGAGCAAACAACTGAACAGTGAACGAACGAAAGAAGAGGAATAAACGATGTAACACAGATGATGATGGGCCAGCCCTTGGCGATTCCTCAGGTCTGGGGAGCGCTGTTTCAGGAAGCAGGTGCAATAGGGCGTAATCCACTCTGGGCCAACCTCTCCAGGCTTGGCTCCTGAGAGGGACAGGCTGAGACAGGTGGGGCTGTCTGACAACATTATTCAGACTATCCAGGCAGCAAGAGCAGAATCCACCACAGCCTGTTACAGGCCAAAGTGGGCGGGATTCCGGCGATGGTGTGAAGGAAGGAGTCTAGAGCCTCTGTCATGTACGTTGGGCTCTATTCTTGCCTACTTACAGATACTGGTGGACAGGGGGCTGGCTCATTCCACAATTAAGGTTTATGCAGCAGCCATTTCGTCCTGCCATGAGGGATTTGGCGGCAGGTCAGCCTTCAGTCAGCAGCTTATGGCGCGGTTTTTGCAGGGGGTCAGGAGGCAGCGCCCAGTAGTGCACGCCTCCGCCCCACAGTGGGACCTGCCGTTGGTGCTCGAGGCTCTGGTCACAGAACCATTTGAGCCTCTGGAGCTCTCCTCCCTGAAAGCACTGTCATGGAAGACAGAGCTGGAGGATTCTCCCCGCCTGCCTATGGGCAGGCGGGGAGAGCCTTCTTCACTATTGTCCATGCCCACTCTACACGGAGTGTGTGTGAGTGTGGGGGACGTGGTGCACTTATGTTTTCCCATGCTCCTGAGGGACCTGGGGAACATGGTGCGCGGTAGGCTCCATACGGAGTCTCCGCACAATTTTTTCCATGCACACTCTACACGAGGTAAGCGTGTGTGAGTGTGCCTTATCCAAGCTGCGGCCCCGACTTCTCCACGGTCACAACCAGATGGGAATGCAGTGGATGTTAGCCAAAAGCCGGTCAGGAACGGTGTGGTGGGTCGATGTTGTTGGACGACAGGGCGTTTATATATCGGGGCTCCGCCCACTGTACCCATAGCGTCCAGTAGAGGGCGGAGCCTGTGTGAGATATAACGGGGGTTACGTATTGTAACCCCCCGTTCTACAGTATAATCCTTCTTAGTGTTTTACACTTCTCTAATATGTTTTAACTTGTATGCTACGGATAGCATCGTTAGCACAGATGTAGCTTAGCTAAATAAAAAGACCAGTAAGAAATAAAGTGCTTGAATTTCACTTACCGAAGAAACTGCATTCAGGGACGGTGTGTTTTAAATGAGTTTAAGTTGTGTTCCCCCATATCAGCCTCGCAGCTGAGCTCCTGTAGCATCCTGGAGCTTACTGAGCTACTAGCAGAAAGACAGAAATCTAGAAGCAGCACTCACTGCAGAGACCTGTCACTCAAGGTGACCACGCCCTAATTTATGCAAACACTTTTAGACCTAATATAACTAAAAGGGTTGTGTTATAAAACAATTCACCCCCCACACAGTTGTCATGAAGGGGGAATCTAACTATACAGAGAATATGTGACCTGCTCCATCGAAATCAGTCGCATTGACCCGAAGACACATTTTGAGTTGTATACACTGTTGGAAAGAGGAGATTCCTAGCTTCCACATTATATAATGACTATCACCGAGTCATCATTTTGAGAAAAAGGCCTTTAAAGTTTCCTCTTCTCTGGAATCCATCGATCTGATTGATTATTAGCGGAGCAAATGATCAAAATACTACGGAGGGAAGATATTTTCGTTTGGATTACTGGTCTGGGGGAAGCTCGCGAGTGTGTGTGTGTGTGTGTGTGTGTGTGTGTGTGTGTGTGTGTGTGTGTGTGTGTGTGTGTGTGTGTGTGTGTGTGTGTGTGTGTGTGTGTGTGTGTGTGTGTGTGTGTGTGTGTGTGTGTGTGTGTGTGTGTGTGTGGATGACCTGGATAAAGTCACATGGTCACACAGGTTGGCAGTTTATTGAAGTAAAGCTTTAGTTCTGAGGTCTGACATCATCACTTCATTCCCATTGTAACATTAAGTTAACAAAGCACTGAAGAATCTGCTACAAAACTAAGATAAGATAAAATGAGATATGATGCGATACGATATGATACAATCAGATGAGATATTCCTTTATTGATCCCCTTGGGTAAATGTGGGTGTCATAGCAGCATGGGGGAGGGGGGTATAGGTATGGGCAGGGTAATAGCAGAAAGAAAGAAATATAGAATTAGATCTGAATATAAAAAGATGAGAAAAATGTGAGAGGGATATAATAACCATATACCGTAATAATCATGTGTGTGTGTGTGTGTGTGTGTGGTGTGCTTGAGTACCTCATCTTCAGGCTCCTATCTGAGGACACATCTATGAGGTCTTCTTGCAGTCTGGCGGGAATGCTGCTGTTAATGCACGTCACAAATGGATTACGCACCCAGTCCAGTGTGGATGACTTGTTGTCAATATCAGGGAAGTAGGAGTTTAACTCATTCTTGAGCTTGGACAAATGTGTATGTACTATTTTCACAATTGGAGCTCTGTCACATTCACCAGTAGCAATGTATGCGTTCAGCTGCAGGAAACAACTTGTATCCCCTTTTTCACATTTGCTCTGCCAGAGCTTGATCTTCTCCATGAATCCACACACTTTGTCATACAAGCTAAGAACATTTGTGTCTTTACCTTGAAGAGAGAGATTCAGCTGGTTGAGTTTGCTGAAAATATCAGAGAGGTATCCCAGCCGAGCTACCCAGTCAGCGTTGTCGAACATAGCCACAAGTGGGTGTGTGTGCTCCGACAGAAATGCCCTCACTTCATTGCGTAGCTCGAACAGCCGCTGTAACGTCTTCCCTCGGGATAACCAGCGGACGTCAGTGTGAAGCAGGAGCTGTTTATGTTCTGACCCACCGTCTTCACAAAGTGACTGAAACAGTCTATGATTCAAAGGCCTGGACTGTATGAAGTTGATCACTTTTACGGCATCATTCAAAACATCGTTTAACTCTGGACTCATTCTCTTGCTAGCTAATGCTTCTCGGTGAATCATGCAGTGCGGGTTTACCTTTTTTATGTGGGCCATTAATCCATTTACTCTGCCGGTCATCGCCGCAGCGCCGTCTGCACACATGAGAGCAGGATTTCCAATCCAGCTTGTGTTGAGAGAAAAAATTGTCAATAACGTTAAAAACGTCCTGTCCGGTAGTTCTCCCCGTGAGTTTCTTGCAAAACAGAATGTGCTCGTTCATCTCCAAAGTGTCTTTGTAACGCACAAACGCAATCAGTTGTGCTTCCCCACTGACATCCGTTGATTCGTCCAACTGCAAAGCGAACGTACCAGACGCTTTACATTTTTCCACCACTTGGTCAATAATGTCAATTCCCATGTCGTCGATCCGATGGCACACAGTATTATTTGACAACGGCACTTTCTTCAGGACATCAGCTGCTTTCTTATCGAGCATAGTTTCTGCGAGAATTATAGCAGCAGGCAAGATTAGCTCTTTCGGCTATGGTAAATGGCTTTTTCGATTTAGCAACGAGTAGCGACACGGCATAAGATGCCTCCAAGGCCTTGGTTGAGACCGATGTCGCTTTCTTTAGTTTTTCTTGGCTTCCCTTAAATTCAGCCAGCTTTTGGTGGAAAAACTCTGCAGGCTTACCCACACAGGCGGGATGTCTAGTACTAAGGTGCCGATGTAAATGGGATGGTTTCATGCTATTATTAGAAAGCACGTCGCCACAGATGAAACACATTGGCTGCGGTGGCTCTGTAGTTGTGACCGTAAACCCGGAGAGCACATAATGTTCACCAAACTGACGATTCTTCACCTTCTCTGTTTTCATTTTCTTGAGAACGGGTTCTCCTGATTCAGCAGTATCACCTGTGCTGTTGTTTCTGGATGAACCAGCTCGACTCAGCCATTGATCCATAATGATTATGTTAACAGAAATTTTGATCTCAATAAACACCAGCGCATTCACTTGATAGGATGTTGATATTTTGCTAGCTAGCAAGAAAACCAGCGCGCCACTACAATGATGATGATGATGATGTAACACCTGACAGTCCGGCGGGAAGCTGAACGCCGCGCCAATAATAATATATAGCCAGCAAATTATTACTTAATTTGAATGCCCCCAATTTTGGTTACATTATTACAGATTATGCATTATTCATTATTTGGGTACAGTTTTCCTGTAACATTTTTAATAAAAAAAAATCTAAAATCAAATTTTTTTTTTTTTTTTTTTACTTTTCAAAATCTTTTCACGTACCCCCTGGGGACCACCCACGTACCACTAGGGGTACGGGTACCCCCGGTTGGGAAACACTGAGATAATAGATAGATATTACTAAGTAGCAGATGAATGTTATGAAATTGTTTCAGCAGTTCAGTTGTTTAACAGTCTTATTGCCTGCGGGATGAAGCTGTCACTGAATCTGGTTGTTTTTGTCCGGATGCTGCGGTAACGCCTGCCCGACGGCAGCAGACTGAACAGTTTGTGGCTGGGGTGATGGGGGTCTTTTATAATCCTGAGGGATTTCTTCCTGAGCCGCTGGGAGTAAAGGTCCTCCATGGATGGCAGCTCCGTCCTGGTGATGTTCTGCGCAGTTTTCACCACCCTCTGTAAAGCCTTACGATTTAGGGCGGTGCAGCTGCCGTACCAGGCCGTGATGCAGCCAGTCAGGATACTCTCTATGGTGCACCTGTAGAAGTTACAGAGTATCCTGGAATCCATTTTGAACCTCCTCAGCCTGCGGAGGAAGAAGAGCCGCTGTCGAGCTTTCTTGGTGATGGTGGTGGTGTGAAGCGTCCATGTCAGGTCCTCAGTGATGTGGACCCCAAGGAACCTGAAGCTGCTGACTCTCTCCACCGCAGTCCCATTGATGGCGATGGGGGCGTGTCCCTCTCCCTGCTGCTTCCTGTAATCCACAATCAGCTCCTTTGTTTTGCTGACGTTGAAATGGAGGTTGATATCCTGTTGTTATCAAGATGTCAGTTTTCCGACCTCCTCTCTGTACGCCGTCTCGTCGCCGTCTGTGATCTGGCCAATGACGGTCGTGTCGTCAGCAAACTTCACGATGGTGTTGGAGCTGTGTGTGGCCACGCAGTCGTGAGTGAACAGGGAATAGAGGAGAGGGCTGAGCACGCAGCCTTGAGGGGCACCGGTGTTGAGGATCACGGTGGAGGATGTGATGTTTCCCACCCGCACTGCCTGGGGTCTGCCCGTCAGGAAGTTCAGGATCCAGTCACAGAGGGCGCTGTTGAGCCCGAGATCTCTGAGCTTGATGGCCAGCTTGGAGGGCACAATGGTATTGAATGCTGAACTGTAATCAATGAACAGCTTTCTCACATATTTGTTCCTCTGGTCCAGGTGTGAGAGGGCAGTGTGGATGGTGTGGGCTATGGCGTCGTCTGTGGACCTGTTTGCTCTGTAGGCAAACTGCAGGGGGTCCAGAGAGTCAGGGAGGGAGGAGGTGATGAAGGTTTTGACTAACCGCTCAAAGCACTTCATAATGATGGAGGTGAGTGCTACTGGGCGGTAGTCATTGAGGCTGGTGATTATTGTTTTTTCATCTAGACCACATTAGACCTGGTCCTGATCTAAAACCACTATAGACTCATCAAATCTGGACTAGATTATCCCAGAGTCCAAACATTCCTTCTAACAGTTTTAGATTGGTGAAACCTTAATTCTACTTGTGAAAATGCAACTGAGGGAAATTTGATTTTTCAACATTTTTATTGAGAAAGTCACTGCAGAAGTCCACGTCTCCATTTAATTTCTCGTCTGCATTATCATGTCTTCTTTTTCACTTCAAAACAAAAGTAGAAAAAAAACAATGGTTAACATGGTAATGCACTCTTGAAATTGTTGCTTCAAAAGAAAATGACAGTTTTTCTTTCACCTTTCCTCTAACTGGCCACACTCGATCTCTCCTAGTGCTTCTGCCAGTTGCATACCTCCGACTTTATCCAGAGCTGTTATTGTGACCTGTGTTAGAAGAACCATAATTCATTCATTAGTGTGCTTGTTCTTCATTTGTGCTATATACTAAGACATCATAAATCAATCAACATATAAATAATTTCATTTATCTGCCACTAACACCTGCCATAATTTCAGACCCTGCTCTTCCTCTCCTTCCCACCATTTGCCCTCATCGTGTTCCTACCTTTGCAGTCCCCTGACCTCCCAACTGCCTGCAGACATGATCCTCATTACCCCATTATCCAGAGTTTATACTGTAGACCTGCACAGCAGCCCAGTCATTTGCCATACTGTGTATCATGTCTCCTGATTACAATTGTGATTTTAAACTATCCTAATTTTTTTAATCCTTCATTAACCACTTCCCTGTGCAACCTTTTATGTTGTGTCTGCTGACAAAGTAAACTTTTTTAGTGCTCCTGCTTTTTGAGTCTGTGAGTCTATTTTCTGGTCCTTTTGTGGTCACAGAAACAAAAATGGGTAAAAGGCAGTACTTTTCAGTTCACCTTCCTTTTACTGTCACTATTGCTACAAAGTGCCTTTACTACGACTAAAACTCGATATCTAGGTCTGTCTTTGTTTCTTCATGCTCTGCTCTTGCTCCTTTCCAACCAACTTTTATTTGAATATTCCACTTTTGCACCAATTTTCTTCTGTTTTACTGTCTGTACATCTCTGTCTATCTTACTTCCCTTACTTTTCTTTTCACCTCTTCTCCCCATTCCCGTTTTTCTATCACTCATAGTCATATGTATAGCTTCCACCTGTTTTTTAATCTCTCATCTTACTTTCATTATTTTTACTTCTTTTTTTGTATTTCCCCGTTCTCTGTGCTTTCCCCATTTACATGTCTTTTTTATTGCTTCTCCCTGCCTTTCCTTCATTCCTTATGTCCGTCCTCTATCCCCTTTTTCTTCTGTGCCTCCTTTCTATCTACCCCTCACCATGTTGTCATTCTATATCCTTTCTGCTCCCTATAGAAAACACACTGACAAAACAGATTTAGTACATCAAATTTGTTCACAATGTTTGCTATGTACCAGGCAGGACTTACCGGACTTGAAACAATTGTTTTTCTCTAACTAAACGTCTCAGTTTCTTTCAATAGACAATACAATCTTTCTGCTAAGTAGTGGGGTGAAAGATAAAAGAGAAAAATGTTGTAATAATTCTTTAGCTACAAAGTTTTCGTATCTTAAATACTGTTTCATAGCAAACAAAAAAATGAATGAGATCTTAAAGGAATTCAGGTTCATGAGATAAACAAATAGGCTAACCTTCAGTCTTTCATCCACTTTCGCCTACTTTCAACAGCTTCTGCTGCTTTGTCCTAAAGCAAAAGATGAACTGCAATTATTTTTCTGAGGGATTATAGAAGACAGGATTCAAATGAACCAACTTTTTCATACCATTGTTACCAAAGTTTTATCTTCTAATCTTGTAATTTCTTTCACATTCCAAGCAATCCTAGTACTCAAGATGACATACTGTAATTAAGCTTGTTGCTGAAAGTAAACTTGAACAATGCTAGTTATAGACTATAATTAATTTCCTGTATACATTTTTTGCCTGCAACAGTAAATACATTAATGTTATATACAGTAATGCAAATTAGTCGCTTTTCGGCGCCTCCCGCTTTTTTAACGGTGATTTGGGTGACTTGTGTAAATCGTGGAGAACCGAAGAGTTTTCGTTTGGGGGGGGGGGTCCGACTCACGGACTGACGGACAACTTCTCACTTCAAAACATAGATTTTACGGGCCGCCCACGTAAAGCCTATTAACGGCCGCCAAAGTATATTTTTGTATCCATCCGCGAGCACGACTAGTGGACAATGATCCCTCGCTCTACGCCTCCTGTACCTGTTCGCTCTGCTATCGCGTGAAGGGTCTGCTAACAAGCGACAAACAGAGGAGTCACATGTTGTTGCACATCAGTCATGCGCAAATGCGGCGCACTTCTGCGCTGTAACCCCGCTGCGAACCGGCCCTGGAACCGCGTTGGTTCCAGGGCCGGTTCGGAGGTAGAGCCTGCCTGATAAGCACCGGTGAGGTGACGTAAAGCAGTTAAGCAGTTAGTAAAGCAGACGTAAAGCAGTAGAAACACTTTCGCAAGCAAAGAAAAAGAAGAAAAACTGAAGCCCTTAAAGTCAAAAGTGTATAATATCTACCTGTAAATAATAATAAAAACCCTTGATTTATAACTTCTCTGTCTCCTCATGATCTGAGTATATTATAAAGAATAGCCAGTTAATTGAAGCATTATACAGTTCTGTTTTATATGAGTGTTGAGAGCTGTATCCATAGATCTCTTAATTTTGCCCTCAAAGTGCACCAGATTGATACACTTAACTTCAATTTAAAGAAAACAATCTTCCCGGGGGAGCATGCCCCTGGACCCCACTAGAGGAGGTGAGGTCCACCCACAAATAAACAGGTTCATATGGATAGGATACTTGATAAGTTTGCACACTCATTATATATAATGATAATATATATGTTTCATTGCGGAGGACCCCCTGTTTTGTGTGTCCACCACTTCTTAAACCAAAGTTACACCCTTGATAATATCTACCTGTAAATAATAATAAAAACCCTTGATTTATAACTTAACATCTCTGTCTCCTATTGATCTGAGTATATTATAAGGAATAGCCAGTTAATTGAAGCATTATAGCGCAGGCCTTTGTCAGATGGTATATTACGCTGTTTTTTTTCTGCTTCGAATAATTCTCTCTTTTTTCACCATACCTGTGTTTGCATCACTGTATATAAGTATACCTACTTATCTGTTGAACTTTTATTTGCAACTAAGACTTAGAATAACTTTGAGAAGTAAAGACTTTCTTCTTCCTTAATTAGCTGTCCATACTTACCCTGACCATAACAATATGGCCAACACGGGAGTTAGCCCCAAGTTTTTTTTGATGGTCTCTTTGATGACGGTATCTCCTCTTTCAGGCTTTTGATTTTCTTCAAGGCCATCATAGAAATGCCAGCTTCTATCCAAACCCAATTTGTGGAAAGCCACAAAGTGATTTGCAGGCCCCAGGTGATATGTCACAGCAACTGGCTCATACCATTGTGACAAGAGTATTATACAAAGACTGTGTGAAATGGCAATATAAACAAATGGACAGCAACATTTTAGCACAGCCAAAGACATGATATGTACTGTATTTAAGTCTTACATTCCACCAAGAATTGTAACCAGATGTGGCAAGGCTGTAGGATGATGCTTGTTAGTTAGCTTCCCCTGGTTTATTACTGAAAGTAGTAAAATACAGGGCTCTCCATGCATGAAGACACGCTGCACTGTTGTCTCCTTAAAAGTGCATTGTTTCGGAGTTCCGGTTATGGCGTTGGAGTGATCGGTCGCATTGGCTCCCTAATCCTTTTTCGCTTTTAAACATATACACCCAGACGTCTGTTACTTTTCTTACTTGATAAGTCATTAGGAGTGCCTCAGTAACTTTTTCGTTGTTGAAATGAGTAAAACTCAAGGCAGTCGCGGCAAAAGTCAGCAACAAACTAAACTCTTCAGCTCGCAAGATAAAGAGGCTAACAAGATGGCTACCAGTGTTTCGGAAGCTAGCGAGCAGCCGCTAACACTCGTTATGCTAGTTGGAGAGCTTGAGAAACTGCGTAAAGACGTAACAGGTGAACTTACCGCTTCCATGAACACCGCCCTGGCCCCAATCCAAGCCTCTCTTCAAAAGATCACTGACACCGTGGCCACACATACTGTCACCATCACCGGAATGGAAACGGCTCTCAGCGCACATTCAGATGGAATCACTACTCTGGAGCGAGAGGTGGCCGTATTGAAATCCAAGTTGGAGTCCACTAATCAGGTGAATGACAGATTGCAGCTGGCGGTGGAAGACCTGGTTTCACGTTCCAAACAACAGAATCTCTGTGTGATTGGCATTCCAGAAGGAATGGAGGGGGATGATGCTCGTCTCTTCATGACTACACTGTTCAAGAAGATGGTCGGAGACCCTCAGCTGGATACCTTGGAGCTAGACCGTGCACATAGCAGTCTGGCTCCGAAAACGCCGCAAGGTTCCCGGCCCCCCATGTCCGCTTCCATAAATATGCCCAGAAGGAACGTGTGCTGCTGTGGGCTAGGAAATCCCGGGATGTCTCGTACCAAGGTCATCCCATCAGGATCTTTGAAGATTTCAGCGCCACACTCGCCAAGAAGCGGGCCGCCTTTAACAAAGTTAAGTCGCAGCTCTACAAGGAGGGAATACGCTTCGGCTTACTCTACCCAGCCCGCCTGCGTGTTACTATTAACGGACAGACTCGCATTTTTGACTCCGCGGAAGAGGCAGAACGTTTCTATCAGGTTCATAGCAGTAAGTGAATGATAAGGACTCTGTCCACATACCCCCTCGGAATCTTGTTTTTCACTTAAGCTATTTTTATTTCTATAACCGAGCAGAAGCTACACGGACATGAACGTTAAATTAGACATTACTTGCAGCTCCCTGCTAGGCCAATAGAGGTCACTGCTGTCTCGTTTGTGGGGGTGTGGACTGGGGAATGACTGCAATTCAGCTGGGGTTGTATATGTATAATTATACATTTTGAAGGGAAGCCAACTACACCGTAGTTAACCGGAGGTGTGCAGAAGATTTCCTGCGTGCTCATCTATGTTACAGGATGAGTTTAGGACAAGGTTGTAGGGATTTGTTAGAGATTCAGACATCTGATCTCGTTGGGTTGTGTTTTTTGTGTCTGTTTTTTTCTTTCTCTTTTTTCTCAATACGGGAGGAACTTTTTTCTTTGGTGCCCATCTTTGTAACACATTTGAAGTTGTTACCTTGCTCTGTGTTGTAGCCTACTGGCTAATTCATAATTTCATCATATTATTCCAAAGGCTGATATTGTGGCTCATGCTCTATGGCTGATATGAGACAGAGAGCTACGCAAGGATCAATCAGGTTTACAAGCTGGAATGTCAGAGGACTTGGCGGGCCTACTAAAAGAGCCAGAGTATTCTCACATCTTAAGGATATGACGACGGACATTGCTTTTCTTTCTTCTTTTTTTTCACTTAAATTTTTATTGACATTTTTATAAACATACAAAACCACATATAGTTCAGTATACAATTGAATTAAAGACCCATTGAAAAAAGAAGAAAGTACAAATGCAAATAATAATAAAACAAGCAAACAACAACAGTGACACGGAAGCTTTCTATCCTATTTTTAATGCAACATCGTGGTCTGGTTCCAACTCTCAGTTTGTGCTGTCGTTCATTTTTCTTTTATATTCAATCCATTTTTCCCATTTGGACTCAAATTTCCCTTCCTGGACCCTCAATATGTGTGTAAATCTTTCCATATCAAATATTTCCTGTACTACTCCCAGCCATTGCTCCTTCGTAGGTGGATCCTCTTTGTACCATGCTCCGGTAATTGTTTTCTTGCTGGCAGCCAGCAGCACCTTTATCAGGTATCTGTCCCCACCCTGTGTGTTTTCCTGTACCAGATTCCCCAAGTATAACACCAGGCCGGTCTTAGGAACCTCATAACCTAATATCCCCTTCAATACTCGCCATACTTCCTCCCAGTATCCCTTCATCTTTTGGCATTTAAAAAAGATGTGTGTGTGGTCTGCCCCCACCTCGCCGCATTGCCTCCAACATGCGTTCTGTTCCGGGGCATACCTCCCTCTCATCTTTGGGGTTATGAAGTATCTGATTATGTTCTTCCAGCCAAATTTCCTCCATACCCTTGACCCAGTAGTTGAATGCTGCACTCTACATACATTATACCATTCTTCCTCTGTCATATCAATCCCGCGTTCTTTCTCCCACTTTTCTTTTATATATAGAGTTGAATTCCCCCTACTCTCCAACAGAGCTTGATATAGAGCTGAAATCACCCTGCCTTTCTTCCCTTCATATGCTTCAATCATTACCTTAATTACCCCATTTTGTTTAGTGGTTTTATCCATTTTATTTCTTTTATATAATAATCTCTCACCTGTAAGTATCTAAAATGGTTACCCCTTTCCAGATCAAACTTATCTTTTAGATATTGAAAACTCTGCATTTCCCCTTTTTCCACCATCCTACATATTGCTGTGATGCCCCCTCGGGCCCATCGCTTAAAACCTGTATCTTCTTTTCCCGGCTGGAATTTATTATCATTCGTTATCCATCTCAAAATCTTTGACTGTTTTCCTAGTTTGTATTTCTTTATTACCGTGTTCCAAGTGTTTAAAGTGAATTTTGTGATTGGGTCTAATAATTTTTCCTGTGTCTTAAATAATTCTTTATCCCCTAGTAGCTTTTGAATCTGGTACTTTTCCCCATTTGTTTCAATGTCCTTCCATTTGGCTACGTATTCCATATTACACCAACATGCCACTGTTCTGATTTGTGCTGCATAATAGTAATCCTGGAAACTCGGCACTGCCAATCCTCCTCTTCCTTTGGGTAGCTGCAGTGTCGCAAACCTAATCCTGGGCCTTTTCCCCCCCAAATAAACCTTGAGGTCCATTTATCCCATTCCATAAATTGACTTTGTGGAATAAGTATAGGTAGTGATTGGTAGAGGTACAGTAGCCTAGGCAGTATATTCATTTTAATTATTTCAATCCTTGAACTAAGGTCTAAGGTCTGTATTGTCCACCTATCTAAATCCCTCTTAATATTCTGATTGATCAGCATATAATTTGCATTGTATAATTTGTCTATCCCTTTTGTGATGTTAACCCCTAAATATTTAATTGTATCCATGTCCCATCTAATTCTGTATTTCTCTTTGATCTCTAGTGTTGGTGTGTAGTTTAGTGCTAAAATCTGTGTCTTTGTCACGTTTAGTTTGTACCCTGAATATTGTCCATATTCCACCAGTAAATCCATCAGTATCGGGAAGCCCACGTCTGGTTGTCCCATGTATGCTATCAGGTCGTCCGCAAATAGTCCCAACCCCCTTTATATTCTGGTTCTGCCTAATTGCTTGGGCCAATGGTTCGATGAAGATATCAAAAAGTGTTGGGGAGAGACAGCAGCCCTGTCTAGTCGACCTCTCTAATTTAATCCGATCCGTCAGACTACCGTTCACTTTCACTCTAGCTGTTGGTTCACGATACAATGATTTTATACATTTTATTGACTTTTCATTAAATCCAAATTTTTCTAAGACATTATACAAATAGACCCAGTTCACACTATCAAAAGCTTTTTCTGCATCTATACTCACAAGAATTGCACTGTCTCCCCTCCTTTGGGCCTCCTCCACTATATGAATTGTTTTCCTTATATTATCTTGTGTCTGTCTTCCTCTAATAAAACCAGTCTGGTCCTCATCTATAATGTCGGGCATGAATGTCTCAAATCTTTTCGAAATTATGGACGTATACATCTTGTAGTCTACGTTAAGTATGGATATTGGTCTAAAGCTACTACATAATTCTATATCCTTGCCTTCCTTGGGGATTGTACTGATAATAGCCTCCTTCCATGACGGGGGAGTTTTGCTCTCTTTCATAGTATATCTAAAAGATGCCAACAGTAAGGGGCTTAATTCCGATTTGAATATCTTATAAAATTCAGATGGCAGCCCGTCGCTGCCTGGTGACTTACTATTTTTCATTCTACTAATTGCATCCCCCATCTCTTTTTCTGTAATATCTGAGTTCAATAACCTATTCTGTTCTTCTCCTATCGATGGTAGGTCCAGCCCCTCTAAAAATGCCTTCATACTCTCTTCCTCTGCTGCAGTTGGTTGTGTGTATAGTGTCCTATAATAATCCTCAAATGCTTTCTCTATTTCCTCCGGCTCTCTTAGTAACTCATTGGTTTTAGGGTTCCTAATCTTATGTATAGTGTTTAATGTTTGTAGTGCCCTTATCTTTCTAGCCAATAATCTATTTGCTTTGGGTCCCCCTTCATAATATGACTGCTTTACAAACCTAGCTTTCCTCTCTACCTCTATTAATAATATATTTTCTATCTCCCCCCTAATGTTAATCTTAAAGTGCCAGTGAAGTGCATTTTTTTGCGCCAAAGTGAAATGGCAGTTTCATTTCTTACATATAATTGTACCTGTTCATGGCTAAAATAATTTTTTAGGAAGTGCGAGGGACGAGATAAACATCGCAAATTTTTCAGAGTCTGAGCCTACCGCTGCTGCAGACGATAGCGGCTGTGACGTCACAAGATGGGCCCAGTTGTGATTGTAAACATGGCGGAGCCTTCGGAAAGTGATACTGGTGCGAGAGAAATGAGTGATTTTGACAGCTTTTCGGACAGGATAGATGAGGAAAGTGGCCATGGAAGTCAATTTAGTTGAGGACAATATTTTGTCATAGATCTAGAGTAGATCTACACACAGGATTGGCCGTCACCTGATCATACATTCATCTGTTCATAGCATGATGCAACATTCATGTTCACATGCAGTGTTGTGCTAGTTACTGAAAACCAGTAAGTAGTTACAATTACTAGTTACTTCACTACTTACACCAAAAAGTAATGCGTTACTGTGAAAAGTAACTTCTTAGTTACTTAGAAAAGGGCACCCATTAATGCCCTTATACTGTAGCCTTCATTTCAGTACTGTTATTGCATCGGAGAATAATACAACCTGTTGATCAACTTGACATGCATTTGCATCACTGAACTCTGCTAAGCAATGTGGTCTATACAAACACAAACACAAAGATATGTTTCAAAGTGCCAATCCAGCCGCTGTTGCTTAGGTGGAGGTGGAATGGCGTCGGATGAGTCTGGGTCTGTGGTCTTAGCTACTAGCTTCGCTACTAGCTTCGTCCCAGCATGTTTTTTCTGCAGATGTTTCAACAGATTTTAATTGCTGTTTTGGGCAGTCGATAGGATCTTTGACCCGCCAAGACACAACTTACATTTAACTAAAACCTTCTTTTCTTTGTGCTCGACAAAAGTGAAATAGTGAGAATATCTCCAGGCGGAGAAACTCGACTTGAGCTCTGCCGCCGCCATGATAGTCTTGTTAGTTAACACAAACACAGTGGCGTTTATTTTTCATAAACAATCTACGAATCTACGAAACAATGACACCAGCCACTCACCTTCATCTTTTGGGAACAGAAACATCGCCACTTCGGCAGACTTCACATTACCACAGCCAGCGGCAATGCATCGCTTCCCGTGTGTTTTTCCTCCCTTTTTCGTCACTGTCGCCTCCATTGTCAGCTTTTCTCGATTGGCAATCACTTCCAGTCGACTGCGAAACACTTTCCAATCAAATACTCGCTCAAAAACGTTGGTAAATTCGACTTTGAAATAGAGACAAAATGAATGGTGGTGAATGTAAACACTTCGGCTTGGCCCATCTTCTGACGTCACGCAGTAGATCGCAAGCCACGCCCACGAAGGCGGAGGTCGACTGCGAATTTCCCAGCGGAAAATTCAAACTCGTCAAATTCGTTGCTATTCCAACATCTTTGATATGGGTTCCAATGGACAATTTTGGTCATTACTATACGTATTAGCATAAAAGATCATGCACCGTCGCACACTTCAGTGGGTCTTTAACCTTCCTAAGTGTCTCCGGGTCATTTGTATTTTTATGTTGCCTCTCTAACTCTTTTAGTTGCCCAGTTAAATGTTGATAGAGTTCCAGTCTGGTTCTTTTAAGGCGTGCTGTTTGTGCTATTAGTTTCCCCCTTAATACTGCCTTTAGTGCATCCCACAGAATAGTTGGGTCTACTTCCCCGTTATCATTTTCCTCCTTATATCTGATTATCTCTCTCTTTATTTCTTCCACTAACCCCTTATTGTTTAATAGGCCTACATTCAACCTCCAGAAATGTGTTCTTCCTCCTACCATTTAGATTCAATGTTAGATATATTGCGCTATGGTCAGACAGGTCTGTAACACTTATTCTACAGTCTTCTACCCTATATTTATCTCCCTTTGACATAAAAAAGTAATCTATCCTAGAATAGACTGAGTGTGGGTGTGAGTTGTGTGTGTAGTCTCTATCTAGTGTGTGTATATCTCTCCATATATCTGTGATTCCTAGTTCCTTCAGTTGTATGTTCATGTATCTGACAATATGTGTCCTAGCCTTCCTTGTACTTGTCGTATCTAGATCATAGTTTAGTACCACATTGAAGTCCCCCCCGCAAATCAGGATTCCTTCCATTTCCACAGCTATGATATCGAACAGTTCCTTAAAAAAAGTCTTATCGCTGTCCGGTGGGGCGTAGACATTAATTAGTGTAACCATTTGTCCTTCCATTTTCCCCTTGATCACTACATACCTCCCCTCTCTGTCATATATTTCTTTGTTTAGTTCCCAATTAGTGTAGCCACCCCTCTCCTATGACTTTGATTAAATGAACTATAAAATGTGTTGTTATATCCATACCTTTTGAGTTTTTCATGTTCTTGTACTGATAGGTGAGTTTCTTGTAATAGAACAACCTGCATCTCCTCCTTTCTAAATTTGGTTAATACTCTCCCCCTTTTAATTGGATTGTTCAAACCATTGACATTTAACGACACCATTTTGATTCCCCTACGTTGCAATATATTTCCATTCAAAGCATCTTTTCGTTCCCTCCATGTCACAAAACACAATATAGTAGCAGCAACCGCTAAGCTAAACAAATAAAAGCTAAACAAGTAATTAAACATCAGAACTTGGTCTTCCAAGGTTTTCGGGGGTTTCAGAACTATCCCCCTTTCCCCTGCTGGTGGGTGGGAGGTAAGGCCTCTCCTAATGAGAGGGCCCCCCCTAGTGGCGGAGATCTCTCCTGTGGCTGATCTCCCAAGCTCACTATAATTGTCCAGCATAGTTTAAGCTCCGGAGCTCCCGGCCGGAACTTTGTGCACATTTTTCATATAGTCTTTAAACCCCTGGTCTCTATATTGTCGATAGAGGTGATTCTATGTTTCTAGTAAATTAGCACTTCTTTAAATTAGTCTAAATCAAATCGTAAATATATTATAGATAAATAATTCCCCAGCCTGCATAAATGTCGATAGAGGTTCCTTTTATAAAAAAAATAACATTCTTTCTTACTCACCCACTGCAGTGTTTCAAAAGTATTTTCGGGGCACAAAATAAAAGGCTATAGCATTTATAAGTAATTTGGTTAAATCTGTTTGTGTCTGTGCTGTCTTTTTCTGATCACTGTGGCCTGTCTACTCTCATCCTTTTTTCTGTCTTTTCATTGTTTTCAACGCCGTATCTTGTTCCCTCATAGACTACTCGTCAGCACCCCCGATACGGTGCCGGTCCTCCCTCACTCGCGTCTCGTTATTGTCTCCTCGCTCTGGTCTCCGAACTCTGGTCCACTTGCGCGCTGCCTCCAGTCTCTGCAGCAGCGTAGGTCTCTCTTCTCTCGAGTCCGGCACCTGCCAGCCTCTCTGCCGCATCGCCCTCGCCGCGTCCTGCGCACTCTTATACAGCATAGTTCCTTCGTTCCAGTAAACCCTCAGTGTGTCCATTGGAGATTGAAACCGAATCCCCTTATCTTTGAGAATTCTCTTGAGCCCCGCATATTTCCGGCGTTTAGCCGCCACCTCAGAAGAATAATCGTGGTCGAATGTCACTCTCCGTCCCTCCACTTCCATCACCGTTCGCCAGGCCGTCTTAATGACGTTCTCCTTGACCTCGAACCTCAAGAAGTTGACAATAATGGCTCTTGGGAATTTGTCTGGTTGTGGGTTTAGAGCAAGTGCCCTGTGCGCCCTTTGAATCTCCAACTTAATATCCTCCGACATTCCCAGCTCCTTGTGAATTAACCTGTTGACGTACTCGGAGACCGAGTCTCCCTCTATTCCCTCCTTCAACCCCCAGATTCGTACATTATTTCTTCTCGACCTCCCTTCAATGTCGGACAACTTATCTTGGAGCTTGGTTTGTTGTTCAAGAGAGGCCGTAATAATGTCCTGGACGTCGGTACTCCACTCCTCGACCCCAGCCGTACGCTCTTCTAGAATCTCAATATCCTTCTTTTGGGCCCGCATCTCCGCCTCAGCAGTCTCGAAGTTTCTATTTGTTTCCTCTCTGAAGCTATCAAGCCCTTGCTTCATATCTTCTCCGTGTTTGTCCATATATTCTCTCAGTTGTCCCATTTCTTCACGTACCCCTCTTAGATGTTCTTCCATTTGGCTTCCAATTCGATCCAGTTTAGCATCCATCCATGTTGTGCTGGGCGTTCTCAAGTTTAGCCTGCATGGCATCTAAGCTAGTCTGCAGCGCCGACACCCAGCTAGGTTGCTCGCCGTTGTTAGCTTGAATTGCGCTAGCCGTTAGCGGCAGACTGTGTTCCGTCTGGGCCTGCATCTCTCCCGACTGTTTTTCGGCTTTCGTCTTTTTCTCCGTTCCTTTCTTACTTCTCATGACCTATTCTTCCAACTTCGAATTGCATCTATAGGGGTTTCTTCCTTTTTTAACTTATTCGGCCGGGAGGTCCACTTTTTAGCTGCCTATCGCCTCATGTGTAAACCGGAAGTCCCGGACATTGCTTTTCTACAGGAGACCCACCTGCGTGTCTGTGACCACACCAGATTGCGGAAACCCTGGGTCGGACAAGTGTTCCACTCCAGCTTCAATAGCCGTTCCAGAAGTACAGCAAATTTACTACACAAGCGACTGCAGTTCTCTTTAGAAAAGTGTATTTCTGATACAAATGGGCGTTACATTATAGTCGTGGGTGTATTGCTCCAAACTCCTGTTATTATGGTTTGCGTCTATGCCCCTAATTGGAGTTGTCCTAGTTTTATGACGTCCTTATTCTCATTAATCCCATGCCTGGATTCACACCACCTTATTTTGGGGGGAGATCTTAACCTGGTTGTTAATCCTGCCCTTGATTTATCCAAGCCAGAAAACCTAACCCCATCTAGTACGACTAGAGCTCTTATGACATTTGTGGACCAAATCGGTTGTGTGGATACGTGGCGATTCAGCCACCCAACAGCAAAAGAGTTTTCATTCTATTCCCATGTTCATCAAACATATTCTCGCATTGATTATTTTTTTTTAGACAAAATACTCCTTCCTTCAGTGAAATTATGTGAATACTCAGCAATAGTCATATCAGACCATGCCCCCCTTTTATTAGACTTGGAATTGCTTCCTAAAAGTGGACAGCGCTCAAATTGGAGATTGAATACAGGGTTATTATCTTCTAATAAATTCTGCAAATTTATTTCTGAGAAAATTAGGCTCTTTATCCTAAATAACAAATCTGACTCGACTTCTCCTTCCCTCCTGTGGGAAACCTGTAAAGCAGTAATTCGTGAAATTATCTCTTACAGTGCCAGAGATCATAAGCAGCGAATACAGAGACAACTTGAGCTGATGGAAGCAATTCTACAAATTGACAGACAGAACCCCTCATCTCCTAGTCCCGCTCTTCAGACGGAGAGACTCAAGCTCCAAACTGAATTTGATCTTATTTCCACAAACAAAGCAGAGTTTGTTTTAAGGCGCACAAAGAGTATCTATTATGAATACGGGGACAAGGCCAGCCGACTGCTAGCGTTACAACTAAAGCATCAATCTGCCTCACGTTTTATTACACAAATTCGCAAATCCCCCCATACAATAGTTACAGACCCAAAGGAGATAAATAAAGTTTTCGCTTCGTACTATTCTAATCTTTACCAATCAGAGGCTCCACCTGACAACATCTTAATGAAACAATTTTTGGATAATTGGGACTTCCCTATGATCAACGAAACAAGTAAAAGGAATCTAGATGCTCCACTCAGTTTAAAGGAGGTTACAGACAGTCTCAAATGAATACAGAATGGCAAGGCACCGGGCCCGGACGGCTTCCCAGCTGACTTTTGAACTGGCTCCCTTGCTATTGGATATGTTCAACGACTTCTTAGAGCGTGGTTCCCTTCCTCCATCCGTAACTCAAGCATCAATTTCAATCATTCCAAAGAAAAACAAAGATCCAGCAGAATGTAGCAGCTGGAGACCTATTAGTTTGCTCAACTCTGGCTAGCCGTCTGGACCCCTGTCTACCAAACATTATTTCGGGTAATCAAACTGGCTTCATAAGGGGTAGACAGTTGTCCTTAAATATTCGTCGCCTCCTTAATATTATAATGTCTAAGTCTAGCACACAAGAGGCTGAAATGGTAATCTCTATGGATGCGGAGAAGGCTTTTGACCGAGTGGAGTGGGGTTATTTATTTTCAGCTCTTCACAAGTTTGGTTTTGGTCAAAGATATATTTCATGGATTCAATTGCTGTATAGTGCTCCTACAGCTAGTGTGGTACCAACTCCACTCAATCCAAATGTTTCCCTTTACAACGCGGTTGCCGCCAAGGCTGTCCCCTGTCGCCTTTACTGTTTGCTATTGCAATTGAGCCACTCTCCATCGTTCTTAGAAACTCACCAGCTTTTACAGGTATCTATAGGAATGGGGTTGAACACAGGGTTTCGCTGTACGCGGATGATTTGCTGCTCTATGTCTCGAACCCTACGGCCAGTATTAATGGGATTCTTGACGTTTTACAAACGTTTGGTTCCTTTTCAGGATACAAGTTGAACATCAGTAAGAGCGAATGCTTCCCTCTTAATCTTGCGGCAAAACAAATTCCGGCCCAGAGGCTGCCTTTTCATTTGGCCTCCTCTGGTTTCTGGTACCTGGGCATTAATATTTCGCATAGTCTCCCCTCACTTCATAAGCATAACGTTTTGAAGTTGGTGAAGGAGGTTAAATCTGACCTACAGCGCTGGAACTCTCTCCCTCTTGTCGATTGTAGGTAGAATCAATTCAATCAAAATGAATGTGCTTCCCAGATTCTCATTCCTTTTTCAATGTTTACCATTATTCCTCCCCAAATCTTTTTTTAAGGACTTAGACAAGACTATTTCATCTTTTATTTGGGCAGGAAAGACCCCAAGGGTAAAATATTCTGTCCTACAAAGGACTAAAGAAGATGGTGGCCTTGCTCTACCTAACCTTCTGGCATACTATTGGGCGGCCAATATTCAAAAGATTCACACTTGGCACAACTCCCCCATTATAGACTGGTGCCAGATGGAAGCGCGGTCTTGTGGCTCTATCTCTTTATCGGCGTTAATTTGCGCCCCCTTAAAATCATATCCTGCTAAATGCGTATCCAACCCAATTGTACAATCTACTGTAAAGATTTGGAGGCAATTTAGATGCCACTTTAAAATTGTTTCCCTTTCCCTGCTAATGTCCATTTGTAATAATCATATTTTTCTTCCTTCATCTCTTGACCCAGTTTTCTCTTTGTGGAAGGAGAAAGGTTTGGTTTATTTCAAACAACTTTTTGTTGATAACATTTTTGTCTCCTTTGATATTCTCAAGATTAAATTTGACCTTCCAAACTCTCAGTTATTTAGATATTTTCAAATCCGAGACTTTGCCCGTTGTAACTTCCCCAATTTTGCTCATCAACCACCTGATTCTCTCATTGATACAATTCTATTGTCCCCTGTAGTCCGTGGAGTCATTTCAGCCGTGGGGAAGTTAATCTTATCAGCATTATCGTCTCCTTTAGCGACTAGGAACACCTGGGAGAAGGAGCTTGGGTTTACCTTTTCAGATGAATGGTGGCAGGGGGCCCTAGACAGAGTCAACTCTACTTCATCTTGCGCCAGACTGACACTGATACAGTTTAAGGTCCTACACAGATCACACCTGACCAAAGTTAGACTTAGCAAACTGTTTGACACAAGTGAGATGTGTGATAGATGCTCTCTCTCTCCGGCCAACCACACACACATGTTTTTCTCCTGTCCAAAGCTGGGTTCATTCTGGTCCTCTTTTTATGATACACTCTCGAGGGCCTTCAATAAGCCGGTGGTTCCTAGCCCTTCAATTTCTATTTTTGGTGTCCCTGAGGAATTCCTAGTTTCACTATCAAGGAGAGCAATGTTATTGCTTTTGCTTCACTTGTAGCCCGCAGACGTATTTTACTGCAGTGGAAGGACCAGAAACCTCCATCTTCTCAGTCGTGGTTGAAAGACTTAATGTCTTTCTTATACTTAGTTGAAGGTGTCCTTGGGTGTCATGAAAGGCGCCTAAAAATATAATGTATTATTATTATTATTATTAGAGAAGATTAAGTATAGTATAAGGGGATGCTCTGATAAATTTAGCAAAACCTGGGATCCTATTCTCTCTTTTGTTAATTCTATTCCTTCTTTAGGGGATTAGATAATCCTATTACTCTACTCATTAATCTACGCCGTAGCTACTATTTTGAGACTGGACGGTTATAATGCAATGATAAGTGATTGTCTTCTTTGGCGTGTGAATGGTCATGCAGCCCAATGTGCATTGTGCAACACAGTGTTTCTTTGTATTTCTGTGCTTTTATGATATCCTCTTGTATTTTTTATTTACTTATTTTTACTCCTCTTTTATATCGTATTGTGACACTTTTCGGTTTTGTTTTGTAGGGGGGTGGGGGGATGGTTACTATGCCATGTTTGTTGTAAAAAAATGTAAAATCGGGTGATCTTATGTCAACAGTTTGTATGTTTAAGATTGATGGCCCAATAAAAATACTTGTGAAAAAAAAAAGTGCATTGTTTCAGACCTCTGTTGAGATAAAAGGAAAAATAAAGAATAATTGGCTTAATAAAATGAAATTGTAGACCCAACATACTATTAGACCTGTATAGCATTGAAACTTTAACAAATAAATCCTGATCACCCTTGATGGCAAGGCTTGAAATTGGTTCAGTGAAGTTGTAAAAATATTGGTGATATTGTCCTGTTGCTTTCAATTGTGTTAACTTCCTACAACTAGGTTCAGAATATTTCAATTTTTTTGATAACATTTGAATTTTACAGGACAATGGTCACATCTAAATGATTCATCAAGGTCAGCGAGGGATATAGTTGGTCTTCATACCTCAATAATGTATTTACAATGTAGATCAATGGAACTGTTTGGCATATACATTTTACACTGAATTATCTGAAATATATACATACGGTATACTTACCTCTTGCAAGGAAGAAGTTTTAGGGACTCATTGGCCCACTTGTTGACATCAGCCTGTATGTTCCCAAAATCTGCACATCTTGAAAGGGAATAAAACATAATTGGAAAAGATAAGTAAATTACCTTTTAATATGACCAATCTCTGCAATTTTTAACTCAAGAGACTTTCTTTTAGGGTGCAATAAATTATGCAATAAATTATACTATTGCTTACAAGTACATTCATTTGATTTACTAAATACATTAATTAATTTAATTTCACAAAATAGGGAAATACTTACATTATATCAACTGAGTTGCATGTCCTTTTGGCGACAGGGCAAGCCACATTCTGGCATGTTTGTATTATTGCCGTTTTTTGCAAGTAGTCCAGTCGAGAAACAACCATGTCCTCCTCAGTCCCAAATGCGTCCCATGATTGCCCTTTGAATCTGGCTATTGTGTTCAGCCACAGCAGCTTTCCCTGTGACCACTCCCTTTGTTCAAAAAGCCTATGGACTTGCAGCAGGGTAGACATCCATGAGTCAAGATTAGCATTTTCTGACAAATCATTTTTAATGCCTGGTCTCCTTTTTATTGCGAGATGCAGAGTGTACAGGAGGTTGTCCACTGTACAAGTGTTTGTCATTGACACAGTTTGCTGTCCAATTGTTCCCTCTCCTCCCCAATGTGGACAGCATCTGTCTGTATGTATTTGCGTTGCTGGCGGAATCTGCGCTTGTGCTCGGTTGATGACTGTCCTCCTCCTCATTCACTTGTTCACTTTCGCTGGTAATATTCTCCTCTGTACCTCTCTCACAACATCATTCAGCTTTCTTCTTTCTTTAGCTTGCTTGCAACGTTCGCTAATCGTTCGCGGGTAGTATGGTCGTCATTAGCAACGCCAGAAAAAAAAAGTTTGTTTCTAACTCTAAAAACAACAATAGCCTATAAAAACTTATTTAAACCACAGTTTCAATTATCTCAAGCTTATTTTCATTCGTTGTAGTATTTTGATAGTATGATTTATTTTGTAATGAATGTTATTCAATCAAGCCTCAAACTGATGGCACTTGTCCCAATAGCCTGTTTTAAATTGAAGTTGTCTGAGGTCCTTACCACCAGCTGCTCTTGCAGTAATAAGTAGTGTACCTTACTGTCCCAAATGTGCACAATGTAGTGACTGCTTTTCGTCTTTTTGTTTACTTAGTTGTGTTCTCTGTATTTTATATGTCTGTGTTATGTGTAAGAACGTGTAACGTTGCTGCCTTCTGTTGGAGGACCACCCTTTGGAGTGGTTGAAGGTTCGAGCCCGCTCCGCGCCGTTCGTTGATGAGTGGTCTGCTATAAGAGGAAGGACTCAGACACAGAGATATGAGGTTAACAATACGCTGATTTAATGGTAAAAGCAACAGTACAATATAACGAAGTACTTCGGGCCCCGGTTCTACTACCGTGCGATATACGTATCAGACAGTCAGACAGAACAGGGGCCCCGAGTATAAAGAAGTTACAATATTTATACACACAAACGGGGAGGAGTTGTGTGGGAGGAGTTGTGTCGGTTGCTCCTCCCTAGGTGTTATCTACTGGTGGATTCACTCCTGGGCGAGCCCTAGGCAGCGAATCAGAGTGAGTCAGCCATAGCGTGGGAAGTTTGGATCTACTGCGCCGCTGATAAGTCCCAGGCTATCTTCATGGCAGCCATGGGGTAAACAATTCATGGGGTGAACATGGGGTGAACATACCAATCTTTATCTTTGTTTATCTTCGGCACCTGGCAGTACCGTCTCTGTATACCAATCTTTATCTAAACACTTTCCCATGCAACCCCTCCCCACGCTCCTGTCCAGCCCATTAAAACCCGGGGGGGCGACTGGGTCCTATACATTCCTAAGTCACGCACACACAATGAGCACAGCAAGCAAATAATGCTACAATGAGGAAAATGAGGATATTGCCCTAGTTTCATAAGCAGTTTCATAAGCATACATTTTACACAGACTATTGGCGCCTAAGATATGTCGGGCCAAGGTTATAATTATTGAAACAGGTTATACAGGTTACTTGTTCAAATAATTGTTCAATCTGAATTTACTTTAAAATAAAAACAAAAACATATTGATTCTGACTCTTCTACATCCAACTCACAGGTTTATCATTGCTTTGAGAAAAAAGATTATTAATTTTCCCCTTTTAGAAGTGTAGTTATGGTCATTTGTTCTGGGAATGTCATTTTCGAGCCTGAGACCTGGAAAACAGGCTCGGGGTCTAACAGGTTAATGATCCACCCACACCATCTGGGGCACCTTTCCCATGACTGGCTTCAACGTAGTTCCATGTTCCTCTTGTGAACCCTTTCTTGAAGATCTCGGTGTAAAAGAGGTAAAAATTGCCACGCTGCTTGTACTGTGTGCAGGGACCGTCACTAAAAAAATGGATGGTTGACACATCCGGCCAATTCTCTCGAATTTCCACCAGGATGGGCTCCAAGTGTTGCCAGATGGCAGGCGGCCCCTTCACTCTGGATTCCGATATAGTGCAGAAGGAGGTAGGGGCAGACCCTGACCTTGAGGGGGTTTCCCGACATGTCGTTGCAGTAAATTAAAGGGTGTTTCATGTTGTCGTTGCTGTAGACCTTCTTAATCTACCTTCTTTAGGGGCCCCCTTCTGGTCCAAGCACTTGCCTGCCTTGCCTGTCGGCAAACGGCGCCCCTGTATACACACACACATTCAATACATACAGTATGATGGCTTGAACTAATGGGAGAAATGGCACTGTTTGTCTGTAGCCAATGCCTTGAACCTTGGCAAAAAAGGCATTAGAAGCATTAGAAAGTCAAGGTAAACTTGCGGTCTGCAATGCGTGTCACGCTTGCGCACACAAGTAAATATATATGCAAGTTCATTCTCACAACGCGTCAGACACAAAAAAAATATACATTAATTTACATCAGAATCAGAACGTTTTTATTTTTTTATTTTTTATATTTTTAATAATGGGACACAGGGTTCGTTCCGGATTGATTTGCAGTTCGGTCCGGATCCGGACCTTGGTCCGGAGTTTGAGAAGCCCTGCACTACAGTGACATCTGGCGTCCTTTTTGTGAGACATTTTTACTTCTGCATAAAACAAGACCACCCGCGTGTGACGTCACATGAGGGAGAGCGGCCGGTCTAACGTATTAATAAACATGGTTCACAATGCTAGTTTTGACACAGAAGAGGTTGAAAATGTATATTCGTATGCATATGACGGACCACAACCTTATAACGGAGAGAAATGGAGCTGTGGTGTGAGGAGAATCAGTGGAGAACAGGGCAGCTGTCTTGGTGAGTGACTGGCGTTAGCTACAGTTAATGTTAGCTAACGTCAGTCACATCACAACATTGTAAAGTTAGCTATCATATATCGGGCTATAACTAAAGCAGTATTGATAATATGGTAACGTTACTGGCAGGACTGTTGATACTGATCCATGTCAGAAACTAATGCGCAAGTATCAGCCGTATCTCGCGTTACCTAATTCAACTCCACACTACGTCTTACAGTGCTGTGTACCGCAGAGGAGAGAGAGAGGAGCGAAGGGGGGGAGAGAGAGAGGAACGAATGGGGGAGAGAGAGAGAGCAGCGAAGGGGGGGAGAGAGATGTAATACGGTTTCCTGATAAACGTTTTGTTTGATAGGCCTCAGCTGTGGAGAGTATGTGCTGCAGGGAGGTGGATGCACCTCGCACAACGAACGAAAGCTAGCTCCGGTCCTTTTCCTGTTAGGGAAACTTTTTATTTTATTTATTTTTTTAGCCTTTATTTATACAGGTGTAAAATCTCATTGAGACACAAGGTCTCATTTTCAAGAGAGGCCTGTTCAGTGGTAACACTACCACACAAAGTTACAGACAGACAGGACACTAAACACAGAGGCAACACTAAAATACAACATCGTAAACAAGTAGTCATTGAAATCCATATACAGTAGTCAGATATAGCAGTTCCAAACACCCACAGATGATTTCTCCAGCTTTTTTAAAAGTAGTTAAAAATCCGTGATGGGTATCAAACTGGTCAGCTTAAGTTCCTGCTGAAGTGTGTTCCAGGTCGAGGGGGGCAGAGTATGATATGGCTTTTTTCCCAAGCACCGTGCGTACTGAGGGGACGGACAGAGTGATGTAATTTTGAGATCGTAGTCTATAGCTGTACTGTTTGTGTGATATGTAAGTGGATATGTAGAGGGGCAGCAGTCCAAGCATAGCGGTATAGATGAGTTTGTACCAGTGCAGTGATCTGTGCATTGATAATGATGTCCAGTTGACTAAAGAGTACAGCGTGCAATGGTGTGTGAGGGGGTTTACAGTTGGTTATGAACCTCAGAGCCCCATGGTAGACAGCGTCCAGCAGATGAAGGGAGTGAGCTGAGGCGTTCATGTACACAACATCCCCGTAGTCCAAGAGCGGCAAAAATGTGGCAGCTACAAGCCGTTTCCTCGCACTTGTGGAGAAGCAGGCCTTATTTCTAAAAAAGAATCCCAGTTTTAATTTCAATTTCCTTAAGAGATTGTCAATATGTGGTTTGAAGCAGAGATTTTCATTTATAGTGATGCCTAAGTATCTGTAGGTGTTAACAGCTTCAATGGGGTTATGCTGTGCAGACATGATGCAGGGAAGAACAGTTGGTAACTTTTTCTTATTGGAAAACAACATGACTTTTGTCTTATCTGAATTTAACACCAACCTAAGGTGGAACAGATGTGACTGAAGGGTGTCAAAAGCAGACTGCAGACGTTCAAATGCAAGGGCAACAGTGCTAGCACAACAGTACACAACAGTATCATCTGCATATAGATGTACAGAGGCATCAATACTTTGATCCACATCATTTATATAAATAGTAAAAAGGGTCGGTCCCAAGACCGAACCTTGAGGAACACCTCTGGGCACATTAAGAAAACTTGAGGAGAGACCGCTGAATTTTACACATTGCTTGCGATTTGAAAGATAGTTTCCACAGAGCCTACACAGCAAATATGCCAGTGTTATATTTTCAATGTTAGTGTTAATCAGCAGGGTTCAGTGTTATTTTAACACTTAATTTAGTCAAGTTATCACTCAG
>JASDAP010000083.1:0-26595 GCA_031216635.1 Dissostichus eleginoides | reverse complement strand
CCGTGATAACTTTAGATCGCCCATTTGTCGAGAAGCTACCCGACGAATTTGGAGTCGTACGGATAAAGTCCCTAGGAGGAGTTCGTTAAAGTGCGAGGGACGAAAAACGCGATAAATCGCGTTTTTCACACGCCAAATTCAAAATGGCCGACTTCCTGTCGTTATTTATACCCCTCCAAGAGGCTTTTTTGCTCGTCTCCGCACCCTAGATATGCGTAGCGAGTTTCGTTCGTTTACGTGAAAGTTAAAGTGGGGGAGTTAACGTTAAAAACGGAAGTGGGCGTGGCCTACGCAATTTTTGACGCAAAGTTTCGGAACCAATTACACATCGCAATTTTCACCACTTCTGACGCGCTGCGAAATTTGGTGAGTTTTCACATATGTTGCGGGGTCAAAAGTGCGCGCAATGTATTAAAATAATTATCATAAATAATAATAATTAAAGCTGCAAGCAGCGTTGATCGGGTCTTCGACGCCGACGTCCGCAGGCTGTTGTCCGCACGTCGACGTGTCGCGAAAGGCGTCTCGAGGACTCGGCCGTAGGCAAACGTGGGAAGTTTCAGGCCGATCGGACGACGTACATAGGAGTTACAGCAGTATCACAAACATTGTGTTTGATGGCGAGTGATCTGTCGCCATGGCAACGGAATTTGATGACACCCCATAATACGCCTAGATGTGTTGAGGGCCGGACCATTAGCCATCAGCTGAAGTCTGGTGGCGTTTGGACGATTTTCCATTGAGTTAACACAACATCGTGTTTTTTGGCGAGGGATGCGTTGCCATGGAAACGGCATATGATGACATCCCATAATGGACTTAGAGCTGTTGAGGGCCGGACCATTAATGATAGTCTGAAGTCTGGTGCCGTTTGGAGGATTTTCCGTTGAGTTACGACAACACCGGGTTTTATGGCGAGGGATCTGTCGCCATGGAAACGGCATATGATGACATCCCATAATTGGCATAGAGCTGTTCAGGGCCGGACCATTAGCCATCATCTGAAGTCTGGTGCCGTTTGGACGATTTTCCGTTGAGTTAACACAACATCGTGGTTTTTTTGGCGAGGGATGCGTTGCCATGGCAACGGCATATGATGACACCCCATAATTGACATAGAGCTGTTGAGGGCCGGACCATTAATGATAGTCTGAAGTCTGGTGCCGTTTGGACGATTTTCCATTGAGTTAACACAACACGTGTTTTTGGCGAGGGATCGTTGCCATGGAAACGGCATATGATGACATCCCATAATTGGCATAGAGCTGTTAGGGCCGGACCATTAGATCAGTCTGAAGTCTGGTGCCGTTTGGACGATTTTCCGTTGAATTACAACAACATCGTGTTTTTTGGCGAGGGATTCGTTGCCATGGAAACGGCATACGATGAGATCTCAGATTTCATGTAGAGCTGTTGAGGCATGAACCGGTGATATAAAAGTGAAGATTGGGGGACGATGGGACCGTGTCCATTGGAGTTACAGCGACACCGTGTTTTATGGCGAGGGATGCGTTGCCATGGTAACGCCATATTAAGTAACATCGGATTTGAAGTAGAGCTGTTCAGGGCCGCAGTGTTAACCATCACGTGAAGTTTGGTGGCGTTCTGTGCATGTCAGTTTGAGTTATGACATCATCGTGTTCCATGTTGAGGGATGGCCTAGCATCGAGCGAACGCGAACTTTGGCGGCAAATCACGGCTACGCCGTGCGAAAGCAAAAAATTTCCGTGATAACTTTAGATCGCCCATTTGTCGAGAAGCTACCCGACGAATTTGGAGTCGTACGGATAAAGTCCCTAGGAGGAGTTCGTTAAAGTGCGAGGGACGAAAAACGCGATAAATCGCGTTTTTCCCACGCCAAATTCAAAATGGCCGACTTCCTGTACGTTATTTTATACCCCTCCAAGAGGCTTTTTTGCTCGTCTCCGCACCCTAGATATGCGTAGCGAGTTTCGTTGTTTACGTGAAAGTTAAAGTGGGGGGAGTTAACGTTAAAAACGGAAGTGGGCGTGGCCTACGCAATTTTTGACGCAAAGTTCCGGAACCAATTACACATCGCATTTTCACCACTTCTGACGCGCATGCGAAATTTGGTGAGTTTTCACATATGTTGCGGGGGTCAAAAGTGCGCGCAATGTTCAAATAATAATCATAATAATAATAATAATTAAAGCTGCAAGCAGCGTTGATCGGGTCTTCGACGCCGACGCTCCGCAGGCTGTTGTCCGCACGTCGACGTGTCGCGAAAGGCGTCTCGAGGACTCGGCCGTAGGCAAACGTGGGAAGTTTCAGGCCGATCGGACGACGTACATAGGAGTTACAGCAGTATCACAAACATTGTGTTTGATGGCGAGTGATCTGTCGCCATGGCAACGGAATTTGATGACACCCCATAATACGCCTAGATGTGTTGAGGGCCGGACCATTAGCCATCTGAAGTCTGGTGGCGTTTGGACGATTTTCCATTGAGTTAACACAACATCGTGTTTTTTGGCGAGGGATGCGTTGCCATGGCAACGGCATATGATGACACCCCATAATTGACATAGAGCTGTTGAGGCATGGACCGGTGATATACAAGTGAAGATTGGGGGACGATGGGACCGTGTCCATTGGTTACACGACACCGTGTTTTATGGCGAGGGATGCGTTGCCATGGAACGGCATATGATGACACCCCATAATTGACATAGAGCTGTTGAGGGCCGGACCATTAGATAGTCTGAAGTCTGGTGCCGTTTGGACGATTTTCCATTGAGTTAACACAACATCGTGTTTTTTGGCGAGGGATGCGTTGCCATGGAACGGCATATGATGACATCCCATAATTGACATAGAGCTGTTGAGGGCCGGACCATTAGATAGTCTGAAGTCTGGTGCCGTTTGGACGATTTTCCATTGAGTTAACACAACATGTGTTTTTTGGCGAGGGATGTTGCCATGGAAACGGCATACGATGAGATCTCAGATTTCATGTAGAGCTGTTGAGGCATGAACCGGTGATATAAAAGTGAAGATTGGGGAACGATGGGACCGTGTCCATTGGAGTTACAGCGACACCGTGTTTTATGGCGAGGGATGCGTTGCCATGGTAACGCCACATTAAGTAACATGGATTTACATAGAGCTGTTCAGGGCCGCAGTGTTAACCATCACGTGAAGTTTGGTGGCGTTCTGAGCATGTCAGTTTGAGTTATGACATCATCGTGTTCCATGTTGAGGGATGGCCTAGCATCGAGCGAACGCGAACTTTGGCGGCAAACAAATCACGGCTACGCCGTGCGAAAGCAAAAAATTTCCGTGATAACTTTAGATCGCCCATTTGTCGAGACTACCCGACGAATTTGGAGTCGTACGGATAAAGTCCCTAGGAGGAGTTCGTTAAAGTGCGAGGGACGAAAAACGCGATAAATCGCGTTTTTCCGACGCCAAATTCAAAATGGCCGACTTCCTGTACGTTATTTTATACCCCTCCAAGAGGCTTTTTTGCTCGTCTCCGCACCCTAGATATGCGTAGCGAGTTTCGTTGGTTTACGTGAAAGTTAAAGTGGGGGGAGTTAACGTTAAAAACGGAAGTGGGCGTGGCCTACGCAATTTTTGACGCAAAGTTCCGGAACCAATTACACATCGCAATTTTCACCACTTCTGACGCGCATGCGAAATTTGGTGAGTTTTCACATATGTTGCGGGGGTCAAAAGTGCGCGCAATGTATTAAATAATTATCATAATAATAATAATAATAATAATCGGACCGATATCAATCTGTGCGAGTTTACATGGGGCTAGTCACATGGGCGCGAGCGCCCATGTGACTAGGTTGCGTGGGCCACCTACTGTCATGATTTAGGCCACTTTTTATGGGCTTTTGCCGTCTTTTTCACTGTTTTGTGTGGGTTTTGCTTGGTTATCGCTCGCGTTGCGAGCGACTAAATTGATCCTACCGATATCAATCATGCGAGTTGCAGTCACGTGGGCTTCGCCCACGTGACTGGGCTCGCGCGGCCTATCACGCGTCATGATTTCCGAACGTTTTCTGTGCTTTTGCCGCGTTTTCCCTGTTTTGTGTGTGTTTCGCAGGTTTATCGGTCGCTGCGCGACCGATTTCAATAGGGTCTTCGCCGACCTAGGTCTCAGACCCTAAATTAAAGCTGCAAGCAGCGTTGATCGGGTCTTCGACGCCGACGCTCCGCAGGCTGTTGTCCGCACGTCGACGTGTCGCGAAAGGCGTCTCGAGGACTCGGCCGTAGCAAACGTGGGAAGTTTCAGGCCGATCGGACGACGTACATAGGAGACACGCAGTATCACAAACATGTGTTTGATGGCGAGTGATCTGTCGCCATGGCAACGGAATTTGATGACACCCCATAATACGCCTAGATGTTTGAGGGCCGGACCATTAGCCATCAGCTGAAGTCTGGTGGCGTTTGGACGATTTTCCATTGAGTTAACACAACATCGTGTTTTTTGGCGAGGGATGCGTTGCCATGGAAACGGCATATGATGACACCCCATAATTGACATAGAGCTGTTGAGGGCCGGACCATTAATGATAGTCTGAAGTCTGGTGCCGTTTGGACGATTTTCCATTGAGTTAACACAACATCGTGTTTTTTGGCGAGGGATGCGTTGCCATGGCAACGGCATATGATGACACCCCATAATTGACATAGAGCTGTTGAGGCATGAACGTGATATACAAGTGAAGATTGGGGGACGATGGGACCGTGTCCATTGGAGTTACAGCGACACCGTGTTTTATGGCGAGGGATGCGTTGCCATGGTAACGCCATATTAAGTAACATTGGATTTGACGTAGAGCTGTTCAGGGCCGCAGTGTTAACCATCACGTGAAGTTTGGTGGCATTCTGAGCATGTCAGTTTGAGTTATGACATCATCGTGTTCCATGTTGAGGGATGGCCTAGCATCGAGCGAACGCGAACTTTGGCGGCAAATCACGGCTACGCCGTGCGAAAGCAAAAAATTTCCGTGATAACTTTAGATCGCCCATTTGTCGAGAAGCTACCCGACGAATTTGGAGTCGTACGGATAAAGTCCCTAGGAGGAGTTCGTTAAAGTGCGGAGGACGAAAAACGCGATAAATCGCGTTTTTCCCGACGCCAAATTCAAAATGGCCGACTTCCTGTACGTTATTTTATACCCCTCCAAGAGGCTTTTTGCTCGTCTCCGCACCCTAGATATGCGTAGCGAGTTTCATTCGTTTACGTGAAAGTTAAAGTGGGGGGTTAACGTTAAAAACGGAAGTGGGCGTGGCCTACGCAATTTTTGACGCAAAGTTCCGGAACCAATTACACATCGCAATTTTCACCACTTCTGACGCGCGTGCGAAATTTGGTGAGTTTTCACATATGTTGCGGGGGTCAAAAGTGCGCGCAATGTATTCAAATAATTATCATAATAATAATAATAATAATAATTAAAGCTGCAAGCAGCGTTGATCGGTCTTCGACGCCGACGCTCCGCAGGCTGTTGTCCGCACGTCGACGTGTCGCGAAAGGCGTCTCGAGGACTCGGCCGTAGGCAAACGTGGGAAGTTTCAGGCCGATCGGACGACGTACATAGGAGTTACAGCAGTATCACAAACATTGTGTTGATGGCGAGTGATCTGTCGCCATGGCAACGGAATTTGACGACACCCCATAATACGCCTAGATGTGTTGAGGGCCGGACCATTAGCCATCAGCTGAAGTCTGGTGGCGTTTGGACGATTTTCCATTGAGTTAACACAACATCGTGTTTTTTTGGCGAGGGATGCGTTGCCATGGAAACGGCATATGATGACACCCCATAATTGACATAGAGCTGTTGAGGCCGACCATTAATGATAGTCTGAAGTCTGGTGCCGTTTGGACGATTTTCCGTTGAGTTACACACACCTGTTTTTGGCGAGGGATGCGTTGCCATGGAAACGGCATATGATGACACCCATAATTGACAGAGCTGTTTGAGGGCTGGACCATTAATGATAGTCTGAAGTCTGGTGCCGTTTGGACGATTTTCCGTTGAATTACAACAACATCGTGTTTTTTGGCGAGGGATTCGTTGCCATGGAAACGGCATACGATGAGATCTCAGATTTCATGTAGAGCTGTTGAGGCATGAACCGGTGATATAAAAGTGAAGATTGGGGGACGATGGACCGTGTCCATTGGAGTTACAGCGACACCGTGTTTTATGGCGAGGGATGCGTTGCCATGGAACGCCATATTAAGTAACACGATTTGAAGTAGAGCTGTTCAGGGCCGCAGTGTTAACCATCACGTGAAGTTTGGTGGCGTTCTGTGCATGTCAGTTTGAGTTATGACATCATCGTGTTCCATGTTGAGGGATGGCCTAGCATCGAGCGAACGCGAACTTTGGCGGCAAATCACGGCTACGCCGTGCGAAAGCAAAAAATTTCCGTGATAACTTTAGATCGCCCATTTGTCGAGAAGCTACCCGACGAATTTGGAGTCGTACGGATAAAGTCCCTAGGAGGAGTTCGTTAAAGTGCGAGGGACGAAAAACGCGATAAATCGCGTTTTTCCACGCCAAATTCAAAATGGCCGACTTCCTGTACGTTATTTTATACCCCTCCAAGAGGCTTTTTTGCTCGTCTCCGCACCCTAGATATGCGTAGCGAGTTTCGTTGGTTTACGTGAAAGTTAAAGTGGGGGGAGTTAACGTTAAAAACGGAAGTGGGCGTGGCCTACGCAATTTTTGACGCAAAGTTCCGGAACCAATTACACATCGCTATTTTCACCACTTCTGACGCGCATGCGAAATTTGGTGAGTTTTCACATATGTTGCGGGGGTCAAAAGTGCGCGCAATGTATTCAAATAATAATCAAGAAGAATAATAATAATAATAATCGCACCGATATCAAGAATGTTCGGCCTAGGGTGGCCGAGGTCACATGGGCGCGAGCGCCCATGTGACTAGGTTGGCGTGGGCCACCTACTGTCATGATTTAGGCCACTTTTAATGGGCTTTTGCCCGTCTTTTTCAGTGTTTTGTGTGGGTTTCGCAGGTTTGTCGGTCGCTGCGCGACCGATTTCAATAGGGTCTTCGCCGACCTAGGTCTCAGACCCTAATTAAAGCTGCAAGCAGCGTTGATCGGGTCTTCGACGCCGACGCTCCGCAGGCTGTTGTCCGCACGTCGACGTGTGGCGAAAGGCGTCTCGAGGACTCGGCCGTAGGCAAACGTGGGAAGTTTCAGGCCGATCGGACGACGTACATAGGAGTTACAGCAGTATCACAAACATTGTGTTTGATGGCGAGTGATCTGTCGCCATGGCAACGGAATTTGATGACACCCCATAATACGCCTAGATGTGTTGAGGGCCGGACCATTAGCCATCAGCCGAAGTCTGGTGGCGTTTGGACGATTTTCCATTGAGTTAACACAACATCGTGTTTTTTGGCGAGGGATGCGTTGCCATGGCAACGGCATATGATGACACCCCATAATTGACATAGAGCTGTTGAGGCATGGACCGGTGACATAGAAGTGAAGATTGGGGGACGATGGGACCGTGTCCATTGGAGTTACAGCGACACCGTGTTTTATGGCGAGGGATGCGTTGCCATGGCAACGGCATATGATGACATCCCATAATTGGCGTAGAGCTGTTGAGGGCCGGACCATTAATGATAGTCTGAAGTCTGGTGCCGTTTGGACGATTTTCCGTTGAGTTAACACAACATCGTGTTTTTTGGCGAGGGATGCGTTGCCATGGAAACGGCATATGGTGACACCCATAATTGACATAGAGCTGTTGAGGGCCGGACCATTAATGATAGTCTGAAGTCTGGTGCCGTTTGGACGATTTTCCATAGAGTTAACACAACATCGTGTTTTTTGGCGAGGGATGCGTTGCCATGGAAACGGCCTACGATGAGATCTCAGATTTCATGTAGAGCTGTTGAGGCATGAACCGGTGATATAAAAGTGAAGATTGGGGGACGATGGGACCGTGTCCATTGGAGTTACAGCGACACCGTGTTTTATGGCGAGGGATCCGTTGCCATGGTAACGCCATATTAAGTAACATGGGATTTGATGTAGAGCTGTTCAGGGCCGCAGTGTTAACCATCACGTGAAGTTTGGTGGCGTTCTGAGCATGTCAGTTTGAGTTATGACATCATCGTGTTCCATGTTGAGGGATGGCCTAGCATCGAGCGAACGCGAACTTTGGCGGCAAATCACGGCTACGCCGTGCGAAAGCAAAAATTTCCGTGATAACTTTAGATCGCCCATTTGTCGAGAAGCTACCCGACGAATTTGGAGTCGTACGGATAAAGTCCCTAGGAGGAGTTCGTTAAAGTGCGAGGGACGAAAAACGCGATAAATCGCGTTTTTCCGACGCCAAATTCAAAATGGCCGACTTCCTGTACGTTATTTTATACCCCTCCAAGAGGCTTTTTTGCTCGTCTCCGCACCCTAGATATGCGTAGCGAGTTTCGTTGGTTTACGTGAAAGTTAAAGTGGGGGGAGTTAACGTTAAAAACGGAAGTGGGCGTGGCCTACGCAATTTTTGACGCAAAGTTCCGGAACCAATTACACATCGCTATTTTCACCACTTCTGACGCGCATGCGAAATTTGGTGAGTTTTCACATATGTTGCGGGGGTCAAAAGTGCGCGCAATGTATTCAAATAATAATCAGAATAATAATAATAATCGCACCGATATCAATAATGTTCGGCCTAGGGTGGCCGAGGTCACATGGGCGCGAGCGCCCATGTGACTAGGTTGGCGTGGGCCACCTACTGTCATGATTTAGGCCACTTTTAATGGGCTTTTGCCCGTCTTTTTCAGTGTTTTGTGTGGGTTTCGCAGGTTTGTCGGTCGCTGCGCGACCGATTTCAATAGGGTCTTCGCCGACCTAGGTCTCAGACCCTAATAATCGCACCGATATCAATAATGGTCGGCCTAGGGTGGCCGAGGTCACATGGGCGCGAGCGCCCATGTGACTAGGTTGGCGTGGGCCACCTACTGTCATGATTTAGGCCACTTTTAATGGGCTTTTGCCCGTCTTTTTCAGTGTTTTGTGTGGGTTTCGCAGGTTTGTCGGTCGCTGCGCGACCGATTTCAATAGGGTCTTCGCCGACCTAGGTCTCAGACCCTAATTAAAGCTGCAAGCAGCGTTGATCGGGTCTTCGACGCCGACGCTCCGCAGGCTGTTGTCCGCACGTCGACGTGTCGCGAAAGGCGTCTCGAGGACTCGGCCGTAGGCAAACGTGGGAAGTTTCAGGCCGATCGGACGACGTACATAGGAGTTACAGCAGTATCACAAACATTGTGTTTGATGGCGAGTGATCTGTCGCCATGGCAACGGAATTTGATGACACCCCATAATACGCCTAGATGTGTTGAGGGCCGGACCAGTAGCCATCATCTGAAGTCTGGTGGCGTTTGGACGATTTTCCATTGAGTTAACACAACATCGTGTTTTTTGGCGAGGGATGCGTTGCCATGGAAACGGCATATGATGACATCCCATAATGACTAGAGCTGTTGAGGGCCGGACATTAATGATAGTCTGAAGTCTGGTGCCGTTTGGAGGATTTTCCGTTGAGTTACGACAACACCGGTTTTATGGCGAGGGATCTGTCGCCATGGAAACGGCATATGATGACATCCCATAATTGGCATAGAGCTGTTCAGGGCCGGACCATTAGCCATCATCTGAAGTCTGGTGCCGTTTGGACGATTTTCCGTTGAGTTAACACAACATCGTGTTTTTTGGCGAGGGATGCGTTGCCATGGCAACGGCATATGATGACACCCCATAATTGACATAGAGCTGTTGAGGGCCGGACCATTAATGATAGTCTGAAGTCTGGTGCCGTTTGGACGATTTTCCATTGAGTTAACACAACACCGGGTTTTATGGCGAGGGATCTGTCGCCATGGAAACGGCATATGATGACATCCCATAATTGGCATAGAGCTGTTCAGGGCCGGACCATTAGCCGTCATCTGAAGTCTGGTGCCGTTTGGACGATTTTCCGTTGAATTACAACAACATGGTGTTTTTTGGCGAGGGATTGGTTGCCATGGAAACGGCATACGATGAGATCTCAGATTTCACGTAGAGCTGTTGAGGCATGAACCGGTGATATAAAAGTGAAGATTGGGGGACGATGGGACCGTGTCCATTGGAGTTACAGCGACACCGTGTTTTATGGCGAGGGATCCGTTGCCATGGTAGCGCCACATTAAGTAACATCGGATTTTACATAGAGCTGTTCAGGGCCGCAGTGTTAACCATCACGTGAAGTTTGGTGGCGTTCTGAGCATGTCAGTTTGAGTTATGACATCATCGTGTTCCATGTTGAGGGATGGCCTAGCATCGAGCGAACGCGAACTTTGGCGGCAAATCACGGCTACGCCGTGCGAAAGCAAAAAATTTCCGTGATAACTTTAGATCGCCCATTTGTCGAGAAGCTACCCGACGAATTTGGAGTCGTACGGATAAAGTCCCTAGGAGGAGTTCGTTAAAGTGCGAGGGACGAAAAACGCGATAAATCGCGTTTTTCCGACGCCAAATTCAAAATGGCCGACTTCCTGTACGTTATTTTATACCCCTCCAAGAGGCTTTTTTGCTGTCTCCGCACCCTAGATATGCGTAGCGAGTTTCGTTCGTTTACGTGAAAGTTAAAGTGGGGGGAGTTAACGTTAAAAACGGAAGTGGGCGTGGCCTACGCAATTTTTGACGCAAAGTTCCGGAACCAATTACACATCGCATTTTCACCACTTCTGACGCGCATGCGAAATTTGGTGAGTTTTCACATATGTTGCGGGGGTCAAAAGTGCGCGCAATGTATTAAAATAATAATCAGAATAATAATAATAATAATAATCGGACCGATATCAATAATGTGCAGTTTACATGGGCTAGTCACATGGGCGCGAGCGCCCATGTGACTAGGTTGGCGTGGGCCACCTACTGTCATGATTTAGGCCACTTTTAATGGGCTTTTGCCCGTCTTTTTCAGTGTTTTGTGTGGGTTTCGCAGGTTTGTCGGTCGCTGCGCGACCGATTTCAATAGGGTCTTCGCCGACCTAGGTCTCAGACCCTAATTAAAGCTGCAAGCAGCGTTGATCGGGTCTTCGACGCCGACGCTCCGCAGGCTGTTGTCCGCACGTCGACGTGTCGCGAAAGGCGTCTCGAGGAGTCGGCCGTAGGCAACGTGGGAAGTTTCAGGCCGATCGGACGACGTACATAGGAGTTACAGCAGTATCACAAACATTGTGTTTGATGGCGAGTGATCTGTCGCCATGGCAACGGAATTTGACGACACCCCATAATACGCCTAGATGTGTTGAGGGCCGGACCATTAGCCATCAGCTGAAGTCTGGTGGCGTTTGGACGATTTTCCATTGAGTTAACACAACATCGTGTTTTTTGGCGAGGGATGCGTTGCCATGGCAACGGCATATGATGACACCCCATAATTGACATAGAGCTGTTGAGGGCTGGACCATTAATGATAGTCTGAAGTCTGGTGCCGTTTGGACGATTTTCCGTTGAGTTACGACAACACCGGGGTTTTATGGCGAGGAATCTGTCGCCATGGAAACGGCATATGATGACATCCCATAATTGGCATAGAGCTGTTCAGGGCCGGACCATTAGCCATCATCTGAAGTCTGGTGCCGTTTGGACGATTTTCCATAGAATTACGACAACATTGTGTTTTATGGCGAGGGATGCGTTGCCATGGCAACGGCATATGGTGACACCCCATAATTGACATAGAGCTGTTGAGGGCCGGACCATTATGATAGTCTGAAGTCTGGTGCCGTTTGGACGATTTTCCATAGAGTTAACACAACATCGTGTTTTTTGGCGAGGGATTCGTTGCCATGGAAACGGCATACGATGAGATCTCAGATTTCACGTAGAGCTGTTGAGGCATGAACCGGTGATATAAAAGTGAAGATTGGGGGACGATGGGACCGTGTCCATTGGAGTTACAGCGACACCGTGTTTTATGGCGAGGGATCCGTTGCCATGGTAACGCCACATTAAGTAACATTGGATTTTACGTAGAGCTGTTCAGGGCTGCAGTGTTGACCATCATGTGAAGTTTGGTGGCGTTCTGAGCATGTCAGTTTGAGTTATGACATCATCGTGTTCCATGGCGAGGGATGGCCTAGCATCGAGCGAACGCGAACTTTGGCGCCAAATCCCGGCTACGCCGTGCGAAAGAAAAAAATTTCCGTGATAACTTTAGATCGCCCATTTGTCGAGACGCTACCCGACGAATTTGGAGTCGTATGGATAAAGTCCCTAGGAGGAGTTCGTTAAAGTGCGAGGGACGAAAAACGCGATAAATCGCGTTTTTCCGACGCCAAATTCAAAATGGCCGACTTCCTGTACGTTATTTTATACCCCTCCAAGAGGCTTTTTTGCTCGTCTCCGCACCCTAGATATGCGTAGCGAGTTTCGTTCGTTTACGTGAAAGTTAAAGTGGGGGGAGTTAACGTTAAAAACGGAAGTGGGCGTGGCCTACGCAATTTTTGACGCAAAGTTCCGGAACCAATTACACATCGCTATTTTCACCACTTCTGACGCGCATGCGAAATTTGGTGAGTTTTCACATATGTTGCGGGGGTCAAAAGTGTGCGCAATGTATTAAAATAATAATCATAATAATAATTAAAGCTGCAAGCAGCGTTGATCGGGTCTTCGACGCCGACGCTCCGCAGGCTGTTGTCCGCACGTCGACGTGTCGCGAAAGGCGTCTCGAGGAGTCGGCCGTAGGCATACGTGGGAAGTTTCAGGCCGATCGGACGACGTACATAGGAGTTACAGCAGTATCACAAACATTGTGTTTGATGGCGAGTGATCTGTCGCCATGGCAACGGAATTTGACGACACCCCATAATACGCCTAGATGTGTTGAGGGCCGGACCAGTAGCCATCATCTGAAGTCTGGTGCCGTTTGGACGATTTTCCATTGAGTTAACACAACATTGGGTTTTATGGCGAGGGATGCGTTGCCATGGAAACGGCAAATGATGACATCCCATAATTGGCATAGAGCTGTTGAGGGCCCGACCATTAGCCATCATCTGAAGTCTGGTGCCGTTTGGAGGATTTTCCATTGAATTACAACAACATCGTGTTTTTTGGCGAGGGATGCGTTGCCATGGCAACGGCATATGATGACACCCCATAATTGACATAGAGCTGTTGAGGCATGAACCGGTGATATAAAAGTGAAGATTGGGGGACGATGGGACCGTGTCCATTGGAGTTACAGCGACACCGTGTTTTATGGCGAGGGATCCGTTGCCATGGTAACGCCACATTAAGTAACATCCCATAATTGGCATAGAGCTGTTGAAGGCCGGACTATTAGCCATCAGCTGAAGTCTGGTGCCGTTTGGAGGATTTTCCATTGAGTTAACACAACATTAGGTTTTATGGCGAGGGATGCGTTACCATGGAAACGGCATATGATGACATCCCATAATTGGCGTAGAGCTGTTGAGGGCCTGACCATTAGCCATCATCTGAAGTCTGGTGCCGTTTGGACGATTTTCCATTGAGTTAACACAACATGGTGTTTTTTGGCGAGGGATGCGTTGCCATGGCAACGGCATATGATGACACCCCATAATTGACATAGAGCTGTTGAGGGCCGGACCATTAATGATAGTCTGAAGTCTGGTGCCGTTTGGACGATTTTCCATTGAGTTAACACACACCGGGTTTTTATGGCGAGGGATCTGTCGCCATGGAACGGCATATGATGACATCCCATAATTGGCATAGAGCTGTTCAGGGCCGGACCATTAGCCATCATCTGAAGTCTGGTGCCGTTTGGACGATTTTCCGTTGAATTACAACAACATCGTGTTTTTTGGCGAGGGATGCGTTGCCATGGCAACGGCATATGATGACACCCCATAATTGACATAGAGCTGTTGAGGCATGGACCGGTGATATACAAGTGAAGATTGGGGGACGATGGGACTGTGTCCATTGGACTTACAGCGACACCGTGTTTTATGGCGAGGGATGCGTTACCATGGAAACGGCATATGATGACATCCCATAATGGACTTAGAGCTGTTGAGGGCCGGACCATTGATGATAGTCTGAAGTCTGGTGCCGTTTGGACGATTTTCCATTGAGTTAACACAACACCGGGTTTTATGGCGAGGGATGCGTTGCCATGGTAACGCCATATGATGACATCCCATAATTGGCGTAGAGCTGTTGAGGGCCGGACCATTAGCCATCAGCTGAAGTGTGGTGCGTTTTGGACCATTTTCATAGGAGTAACAGCGACACCGTGTTTCATGGCGAGGGATCTGTCGCCATGGAAACCGCATATGATAACACCCCATAATGGAGTTAGAGCTGTTCAGGGCCTGACCATCACCCATCATATGAAGTCTGGTGCCGTTTGGACGATTTTCCATTGAGTTAACACAACATCGTGTTTTTTGGCGAGGGATGCGTTGCCATGGAAACAGCATATGATGACACCCATAATTGACATAGAGCTGTTGAGGGCCGGACCATTAATGATAGTCTGAGTCTGGTGCCGTTTGGACGATTTTCCATGGAGTTATGACAATACCGGTATTTTGGCGAGGATGCGTTGCCATGGCACAGCTTTGAGGAAAACTCACTATTGTCACATTGAGGTGTTGAGGCCGGACCATTAACTGTCATCTGAAGTCTGGTGCCGTTTGGAGGATTTTCCATTGAATTACGACAACATTGTGTTTTATGGCGAGGGATGGGTTGCCATGGAAACGGCATATGATGACATCCCATAATGGACTTAGAGCTGTTGAGGGCCGGACTATTAGCCATCATCTGAAGTGTGGTGCGTTTTGGACCATTTTCATAGGAGTAACAGCGACACCGTGTTTCATGGCGAGGGATCTGTCGCCATGGAAACCGCATATGATAACACCCCATAATGGACTTAGAGCTGTTCAGGGCCTGACCATCACCCATCATATGAAGTCTGGTGCCGTTTGGACGATTTTCCATTGAGTTAACACAACATCGTGTTTTTTGGCGAGGGATGCGTTGCCATGGAAACAGCATATGATGACACCCCATAATTGACATAGAGCTGTTGAGGGCCGGACCATTAATGATAGTCTGAAGTCTGGTGCCGTTTGGACGATTTTCCATTGAGTTAACAAACATCGTGTTTTTTGGCGAGGGATGTTGCCATGGCAACGGCATATGATGACACCCCATAATTGACATAGAGCTGTTGAGGCATGAACCGGTGATATAAAAGTGAAGATTGGGGGACGATGGGACCCTGTCCATTGGAGTTACAGCAACACCGTGTTTTATGGCGAGGGATGCGTTGCCATGGTAACGCCATATTAAGTAACATCAGATTTGAAGTAGAGCTGTTCAGGGCCGCAGTGTTAACCATCACGTGAAGTTTGGTGGCGTTCTGAGCATGTCAGTTTGAGTTATGACATCATCGTGTTCCATGTTGAGGGATGGCCTAGCATCGAGCGAACGCGAACTTTGGCGGCAAATCACGGCTACGCCGTGCGAAAGAAAAAATTTCCGTGATAACTTTAGATCGCCCATTTGTCGAGACGCTACCCGACGAATTTGGAGTCGTACGGATAAAGTCCCTAGGAGGAGTTCGTTAAAGTGCGAGGGACGAAAAACGCGATAAATCGCGTTTTTCCCACGCCAAATTCAAAATGGCCGACTTCCTGTACGTTATTTTATACCCCTCCAAGAGGCTTTTTTGCTCGTCTCCGCACCCTAGATATGCGTAGCGAGTTTCGTTCGTTTACGTGAAAGTTAAAGTGGGGGAGTTAACGTTAAAAACGGAAGTGGGCGTGGCCTACGCAATTTTTGACGCAAAGTTCCGGAACCAATTACACATCGCTATTTTCACCACTTCTGACGCGCGTGCGAAATTTGGTGAGTTTTCACATATGTTGCGGGGTCAAAAGTGTGCGCAATGTATTAAATAATAATCATAATAAATAATAATAATAATAATAATTAAAGCTGCAAGCAGCGTTGATCGGGTCTTCGACGCCGACGCTCCGCAGGCTGTTGTCCGCACGTCGACGTGTCGCGAAAGGCGTCTCGAGGACTCGGCCGTAGGCAAACGTGGGAAGTTTCAGGCCGATCGGACGACGTACATAGGAGTTACAGCAGTATCACAAACATTGTGTTTGATGGCGAGTGATCTGTCGCCATGGCAACGGAATTTGACGACACCCCATAATACGCCTAGATGTGTTGAGGGCCGGACCATAGCCATCATCTGAAGTCTGGTGCGTTTGGACGATTTTCCATTGAGTTAACACAACATCGTGTTTTTTTGCGAGGGATGCGTTGCCATGGCAACGGCATATGATGACATCCCATAATTGACATAGAGCTGTTGAGGGCCGGACCATTAATGATAGTCTGAAGTCTGGTGCCGTTTGGACGATTTTCCATTGAGTTAACACAACACCGGTTTTATGGCGAGGGATCTGTCGCCATGGAAACGGCATATGATGACATCCCATAATTGGCATAGAGCTGTTGGGCCGGACCATTAGCCATCATCTGAAGTCTGGTGCCGTTTGGACGATTTTCCATTGAATTACAACAACATCGTGTTTTTTGGCGAGGGATGCGTTGCCATGGAAACGGCATACGATGAGATCTCAGATTTCATGTAGAGCTGTTGAGGCATGAACCGGTGATATAAAAGTGAAGATTGGGGGACGATGGGACCGTGTCCATTGGAGTTACAGCGACACCGTGTTTTATGGCGAGGGATCCGTTGCCATGGTAACGCCATATTAAGTAACATGGATTTTACATAGCTGTTCAGGGCCGCAGTGTTAACCATCACGTGAAGTTTGGTGGCGTTCTGAGCATGTCAGTTTGAGTTATGACATCATCGTGTTCCATGTTGAGGGATGGCCTAGCATCGAGCGAACGCGAACTTTGGCGGCAAATCACGGCTACGCCGTGCGAAAGCAAAAATTTCCGTGATAACTTTAGATCGCCCATTTGTCGAGAAGCTACCCGACGAATTTGGAGTCGTACGGATAAAGTCCCTAGGAGGAGTTCGTTAAAGTGCGAGGGACGAAAAACGCGATAAATCGCGTTTTTCCCACGCCAAATTCAAAATGGCCGACTTCCTGTACGTTATTTTATACCCCTCCAAGAGGCTTTTTTGCTCGTCTCCGCACCCTAGATATGCGTAGCGAGTTTCGTTGGTTTACGTGAAAGTTAAAGTGGGGGGAGTTAACGTTAAAAACGGAAGTGGGCGTGGCCTACGCAATTTTTGACGCAAAGTTCCGGAACCAATTACACATCGCTATTTTCACCACTTCTGACGCGCATGCGAAATTTGGTGAGTTTTCACATATGTTGCGGGGGTCAAAAGTGCGCGCAATGTATTCAAATAATAATCATAATAATAAAGCTGCAAGCAGCGTTGATCGGGTCTTCGACGCCGACGCTCCGCAGGCTGTTGTCCGCACGTCGACGTGTCGCGAAAGGCGTCTCGAGGACTCGGCCGTAGGCAAACGTGGGAAGTTTCAGGCCGATCGGACGACGTACATAGGAGTTACAGCAGTATCACAAACATTGTGTTTGATGGCGAGTGATCTGTCGCCATGGCAACGGAATTTGACGACACCCCATAATACGCCTAGATGTGTTGAGGGCCGGACCATAGCCATCAGCTGAAGTCTGGTGGCGTTTGGACGATTTTCCATTGAGTTAACACAACATCGTGTTTTTTGGCGAGGGATGCGTTGCCATGGAAACGGCATATGATGACATCCCATAATGGACTTAGAGCTGTTGAGGGCCGGACATTAATGATAGTCTGAAGTCTGGTGCCGTTTGGAGGATTTTCCGTTGAGTTACGACACCGGGTTTTATGGCGAGGGATCTGTCGCCATGGAAACGGCATATGATGACATCCCATAATTGGCATAGAGCTGTTCAGGGCCGGACCATTAGCCATCATCTGAAGTCTGGTGCCGTTTGGACGATTTTCCGTTGAGTTAACACAACATGTGTTTTTTGGCGAGGGATGCGTTGCCATGGCAACGGCATATGATGACACCCCATAATTGACATAGAGCTGTTGAGGGCCGGACCATTAATGATAGTCTGAAGTCTGGTGCCGTTTGGACGATTTTCCATTGAGTTAACACAACACCGGGTTTTATGGCGAGGGATCTGTCGCCATGGAAACGGCATATGATGACATCCCATAATTGGCATAGAGCTGTTCAGGGCCGGACCATTAGCCATCATCTGAAGTCTGGTGCCGTTTGGACGATTTTCCGTTGAATTACAACAACATGTGTTTTTTGGCGAGGGATTGGTTGCCATGGAAACGGCATACGATGAGATCTCAGATTTCACGTAGAGCTGTTGAGGCATGAACCGGTGATATAAAAGTGAAGATTGGGGGACGATGGGACCGTGTCCATTGGAGTTACAGCGACACCGTGTTTTATGGCGAGGGATCGTTGCCATGGTAGCGCCACATTAAGTAACATCGGATTTTACATAGAGCTGTTCAGGGCCGCAGTGTTAACCATCACGTGAAGTTTGGTGGCGTTCTGAGCATGTCAGTTTGAGTTATGACATCATCGTGTTCCATGTTGAGGGATGGCCTAGCATCGAGCGAACGCGAACTTTGGCGGCAAATCACGGCTACGCCGTGCGAAAGAAAAAAATTTCCGTGATAACTTTAGATCGCCCATTTGTGGAGACGCTACCCGACGAATTTGGAGTCGTACGGATAAAGTCCCTAGGAGGAGTTCGTTAAAGTGCGAGGGACGAAAAACGCGATAAATCGCGTTTTTCCCACGCCAAATTCAAAATGGCCGACTTCCTGTACGTTATTTTATACCCCTCCAAGAGGCTTTTTTGCTCGTCTCCGCACCCTAGATATGCGTAGCGAGTTTCGTTCGTTTACGTGAAAGTTAAAGTGGGGGGAGTTAACGTTAAAAACGGAAGTGGGCGTGGCCTACGCAATTTTTACGCAAAGTTCCGGAACCAATTACACATCGCAATTTTCACCACTTCTGACGCGCTGCGAAATTTGGTGAGTTTTCACATATGTTGCGGGGGTCAAAAGCGCGCATTGTACTCAAAAAAATCATAATAATAATAATAATAATTAAAGCTGCAAGCAGCGTTGATCGGGTCTTCGACGCCGACGCTCCGCAGGCTGTTGTCCGCACGTCGACGTGTCGCGAAAGGCGTCTCGAGGACTCGGCCGTAGGCATACGTGGGAAGTTTCAGGCCGATCGGACGACGTACATAGGAGTTACGGCAGTATCACAAACATTGTGTTTGATGGCGAGTGATCTGTCGCCACGGCAACGGAATTTGATGACACCCCATAATACGCCTAGATGTGTTGAGGGCCGGACCAGTAGCCATCATCTGAAGTCTGGTGCCGTTTGGAGGATTTTCCATTGAGTTAACACAACATCGTGTTTTTTGGCGAGGGATGCGTTGCCATGGCAACGGCATATGATGACACCCCATAATTGACATAGAGCTGTTGAGGCATGGACCGGTGACATACAAGTGAAGATTGGGGGACGATGGGACTGTGTCCATTGGACTTACAGCGACACCGTGTTTTATGGCGAGGGATACGTTACCATGGAAACGGCATATGATGACATCCCATAATTGGCATAGAGCTGTTCAGGGCCGGACCATTAGCCATCAGCTGAAGTCTGGTGCCGTTTGGACGATTTTCCATTGAATTACAACAACATCGTGTTTTTTGGCGAGGGATGCGTTGCCATGGCAACGGCATATGATGACATCCCATAATGGACTTAGAGCTGTTGAGGGCCGGACCATTGATGATAGTCTGAAGTCTGGTGCCGTTTGGACGATTTTCCATTGAGTTAACACAACATGGTGTTTTTTGGCGAGGGATGCGTTGCCATGGCAACGGCATATGATGACACCCCATAATTGACATAGAGCTGTTGAGGGCCGGACCATTAATGATAGTCTGAAGTCTGGTGCCGTTTGGACGATTTTCCATTGAGTTAACACAACATGGTGTTTTTTGGCGAGGGATGCGTTGCCATGGAAACGGCATATGATGACACCCCATAATTGACATAGAGCTGTTGAGGGCCGGACCATTAATGATAGTCTGAAGTCTGGTGCCGTTTGGACGATTTTCCATTGAGTTAACACAACACCGGGTTTTATGGCGAGGGATCTGTCGCCATGGAAACGGCATATGATGACATCCCATAATTGGCATAGAGCTGTTGAGGCATGGACCGGTGATATACAAGTGAAGATTGGGGGACGATGGGACTGTGTCCATTGGACTTACAGCGACACCGTGTTTTATGGCGAGGGATGCGTTGCCATGGAAACGGCATATGGTGACACCCCATAATTGACATAGAGCTGTTGAGGGCCGGACCATTAATGATAGTCTGAAGTCTGGTGCCGTTTGGACGATTTTCCGTTGAGTTAACACAACATCGTGTTTTTGGCGAGGGATGCGTTGCCATGGAAACGGCATATGGTGACACCCCATAATTGACATAGAGCTGTTGAGGGCCGGACCATTAATGATAGTCTGAAGTCTGGTGCCGTTTGGACGATTTTCCATAGAGTTAACACAACATCGTGTTTTTTGGCGAGGGATTCGTTGCCATGGAAACGGCATACGATGAGATCTCAGATTTCATGTAGAGCTGTTGAGGCATGAACCGGTGATATAAAAGTGAAGATTGGGGGACGATGGGACCGTGTCCATTGGAGTTACAGCGACACCGTGTTTTATGGCGAGTGATCCGTTGCCATGGTAACGCCATATTAAGTAACATGGGATTTGATGTAGAGCTGTTCAGGGCCGCAGTGTTAACCATCACGTGAAGTTTGGTGGCGTTCTGAGCATGTCAGTTTGAGTGATGACATCATCGTGTTCCATGTTGAGGGATGGCCTAGCATCGAGCGAACGCGAACTTTGGCGGCAAATCACGGCTACGCCGTGCGAAAGCAAAAAATTTCCGTGATAACTTTAGATCGCCCATTTGTCGAGAAGCTACCCGACGAATTTGGAGTCGTACGGATAAAGTCCCTAGGAGGAGTTCGTTAAAGTGCGAGGGACGAAAAACGCGATAAATCGCGTTTTTCCCACGCCAAATTCAAAATGGCCGACTTCCTGTACGTTATTTTATACCCCTCCAAGAGGCTTTTTTGCTGGTCTCCGCACCCTAGATATGCGTAGCGAGTTTCGTTGGTTTACGTGAAAGTTAAAGTGGGGGAGTTAACGTTAAAAACGGAAGTGGGCGTGGCCTACGCAATTTTTGACGCAAAGTTCCGGAACCAATTACACATCGCAATTTTCACCACTTCTGACGCGCGTGCGAAATTTGGTGAGTTTTCACATATGTTGCGGGGGTCAAAAGTGCGCGCAATGTATTAAAATAATTATCATAATAATAATAATAATAATCGCACCGATATCAAATGGTCGGCCTAGGGTGGCCGAGGTCACATGGGCGCGAGCGCCCATGTGACTAGGTTGGCGTGGGCCACCTACTGTCATGATTTAGGCCACTTTTAATGGGCTTTTGCCCGTCTTTTTCAGTGTTTTGTGTGTGTTTCGCAGGTTTGTCGGTCGCTGCGCGACCGATTTCAATAGGGTCTTCGCCGACCTAGGTCTCAGACCCTAATAATCGCACGATCAATAATGTTCGGCCTAGGGTGGCCGAGGTCACATGGGCGCGAGCGCCCATGTGACTAGGTTGGCGTGGGCCACCTACTGTCATGATTTAGGCCACTTTTAATGGGCTTTTGCCCGTCTTTTCCAGTGTTTTGTGTGGGTTTCGCAGGTTTGTCGGTCGCTGCGCGACCGATTTCAATAGGGTCTTCGCCGACCTAGGTCTCAGACCCTAATTAAAGCTGCAAGCAGCGTTGATCGGGTCTTCGACGCCGACGCCCCGCAGGCTGTTGTCCGCACGTCGACGTGTCGCGAAAGGCGTCTCGAGGACTCGGCCGTAGGCAAACGTGGGAAGTTTCAGGCCGATCGGACGACGTACATAGGAGTTACAGCAGTATCACAAACATTGTGTTTGATGGCGAGTGATCTGTCGCCATGGCAACGGAATTTGATGACACCCCATAATACGCCTAGATGTGTTGAGGGCCGGACCAGTAGCCATCATCTGAAGTCTGGTGCCGTTTGGACGGTTTTCCATTGAGTTAACACAACATCGTGTTTTTTGGCGAGGGATGCGTTGCCGTGGCAACGGCATATGATGACACCCCATAATTGACATAGAGCTGTTGAGGCATGGACCGGTGATATACAAGTGAAGTTTGGGGACGATGGGACTGTGTCCATTGGACTTACAGCGACACCGTGTTTTATGGCGAGGGATGCGTTACCATGGAAACGGCATATGATGACATCCCATAATGGACTTCGAGCTGTTGAGGGCCGGACCATTAATGATAGTCTGAAGTCTGGTGCCGTTTGGACGATTTTCCATTGAGTTAACACAACATCGTGTTTTTTGGCGAGGGATGCGTTGCCATGGCAACGGCATATGATGACACCCCATAATTGACATAGAGCTGTTGAGGGCCGGACCATTAATGATAGTCTGAAGTCTGGTGCCGTTTGGAGGATTTTCCATTGATTTAACACAACACCGGGTTTTATGGCGAGGGATCTGTCGCCATGGAAACGGCATATGATGACATCCCATAATTGGCATAGAGCTGTTCAGGGCCGGACCATTAGCCATCATCTGAAGTCTGGTGCCGTTTGGACGATTTTCCATTGAGTTAACACAACACCGGGTTTTATGGCGAGGGATCTGTCGCCATGGAAACGGCATATGATGACATCCCATAATTGGCATAGAGCTGTTCAGGGCCGGACCATTAGCCGTCATCTGAAGTCTGGTGCCGTTTGGACGATTTTCCGTTGAATTACAACAACATGGTGTTTTTTGGCGAGGGATTGGTTGCCATGGAAACGGCATACGATGAGATCTCAGATTTCACGTAGAGCTGTTGAGGCATGAACCGGTGATATAAAAGTGAAGATTGGGGGACGATGGGACCGTGTCCATTGGAGTTACAGCGACACCGTGTTTTATGGCGAGGGATCTGTTGCCATGGTAGCGCCACATTAAGTAACATCGGATTTTACATAGAGCTGTTCAGGGCCGCAGTGTTAACCATCACGTGAAGTTTGGTGGCGTTCTGAGCATGTCAGTTTGAGTTATGACATCATCGTGTTCCATGTTGAGGGATGGCCTAGCATCGAGCGAACGCGAACTTTGGCGGCAAATCACGGCTACGCCGTGCGAAAGAAAAAATTTCCGTGATAACTTTAGATCGCCCATTTGTGGAGACGCTACCCGACGAATTTGGAGTCGTACGGATAAAGTCCCTAGGAGGAGTTCGTTAAAGTGCGAGGGACGAAAAACGCGATAAATCGCGTTTTTCCCACGCCAAATTCAAAATGGCCGACTTCCTGTACGTTATTTTATACCCCTCCAAGAGGCTTTTTTGCTCGTCTCCGCACCCTAGATATGCGTAGCGAGTTTCGTTCGTTTACGTGAAAGTTAAAGTGGGGGGTTAACGTTAAAAACGGAAGTTGGCGTGGCCTACGCAATTTTTTACGCAAAGTTCCGAGAACCAATTACACATCGCAATTTTCACCACTTCTGACGCGCTGCGAAATTTGGTGAGTTTTCACATATGTTGCGGGGTCAAAAGTGCGATCATTGTACTCAAATAATAATCATAATAATAATAATAATAATCGCCCGATATCAATAATGTGCGGTATGGGGCTAGTCACATGGGCGCGAGCGCCCATGTGACTAGGTTGGCGTGGGCCACCTACTGTCATGATTTAGGCCACTTTTAATGGGCTTTTGCCCGTCTTTTTCAGTGTTTTGTGTGGGTTTCGCAGGTTTGTCGGTCGCTGCGCGACCGATTTCAATAGGGTCTTCGCCGACCTAGGTCTCAGACCCTAATTAAAGCTGCAAGCAGCGTTGATCGGGTCTTCGACGCCGACGCTCCGCAGGCTGTTGTCCGCACGTCGACGTGTCGCGAAAGGTCTCGAGGACTCGGCCGTAGGCAAACGTGGGAAGTTTCAGGCCGATCGGACGACGTACATAGGAGTCACAGCAGTATCACAAACATTGTGTTTGATGGCGAGTGATCTGTCGCCATGGCAACGGAATTTGACGACACCCCATAATACGCCTAGATGTGTTGAGGGCCGGACCATTAGCCATCAGCTGAAGTCTGGTGGCGTTTGGACGATTTTCCATTGAGTTAACACAACATGGTGTTTTTTGGCGAGGGATGCGTTGCCATGGCAACGGCATATGATGACATCCCATAATGGACTTAGAGCTGTTGAGGGCCGGACCATTAATGATAGTCTGAAGTCTGGTGCCGTTTGGAGGATTTTCCGTTGAGTTACGACAACACCGGGTTTTATGGCGAGTGATCTGTCGCCATGGAAACGGATATGATGACATCCCATAATTGGCATAGAGCTGTTTAGGGCCGGACCATTAGCCATCATCTGAAGTCTGCTGCCGTTTGGACGATTTTCCATTGAATTACAACAACATCGTGTTTTTTGGCGAGGGATTCGTTGCCATGGAAACGGCATACGATGAGATCTCAGATTTCATGTAGAGCTGTTGAGGCATGAACCGGTGATATAAAAGTGAAGATTGGGGGACGATGGGACCGTGTCCATTGGAGTTACAGCGACACCGTGTTTTATGGCGAGGGATCCGTTGCCATGGTAACGCCATATTAAGTAACATGGGATTTGACGTAGAGCTGTTCAGGGCCGCAGTGTTAACCATCACGTGAAGTTTGGTGGCGTTCTGAGCATGTCAGTTTGAGTTATGACATCATCGTGTTCCATGTTGAGGGATGGCCTAGCATCGAGCGAACGCGAACTTTGGCGTCAAATCACGGCTACGCCGTGCGAAAGCAAAAAATTTCCGTGATAACTTTAGATCGCCCATTTGTCGAGACGCTACCCGACGAATTTGGAGTCGTACGGATAAAGTCCCTAGGAGGAGTTCGTTAAAGTGCGAGGGACGAAAAACGCGATAAATCGCGTTTTTCCCACGCCAAATTCAAAATGGCCGACTTCCTGTACGTTATTTTATACCCCTCCAAGAGGCTTTTTTGCTCGTCTCCGCACCCTAGATATGCGTAGCGAGTTTCGTTGGTTTACGTGAAAGTTAAAGTGGGGGGAGTTAACGTTAAAAACGGAAGTGGGCGTGGCCTACGCAATTTTTGACGCAAAGTTCCGGAACCAATTACACATCGCTATTTTCACCACTTCTGACGCGCATGCGAAATTTGGTGAGTTTTCACATATGTTGCGGGGGTCAAAAGTGCGCGCAATGTATTCAAATAATAATCAGAATAATAATAATCGCACCGATATCAATAATGTTCGGCCTAGGGTGGCCGAGGTCACATGGGCGCGAGCGCCCATGTGACTAGGTTGGCGTGGGCCACCTACTGTCATGATTTAGGCCACTTTTAATGGGCTTTTGCCCGTCTTTTCCAGTGTTTTGTGTGGGTTTCGCAGGTTTGTCGGTCGCTGCGCGACCGATTTCAATAGGGTCTTCGCCGACCTAGGTCTCAGACCCTAATAATAATAATCGCACCGATATCAATAATGTTCGGCCTAGGGTGGCCGAGGTCACATGGGCGCGAGCGCCCATGTGACTAGGTTGGCGTGGGCCACCTACTGTCATGATTTAGGCCACTTTTAATGGGCTTTTGCCCGTCTTTTCAGTGTTTTGTGTGGGTTTCGCAGGTTTGTCGGTCGCTGCGCGACCGATTTCAATAGGGTCTTCGCCGACCTAGGTCTCAGACCCTAATTAAAGCTGCAAGCAGCGTTGATCGGGTCTTCGACGCCGACGCTCCGCAGGCTGTTGTCCGCACGTCGACGTGTCGCGAAAGGCGTCTCGAGGACTCGGCCGTAGGCAAACGTGGGAAGTTTCAGGCCGATGGACGACGTACATAGGAGTTACAGCAGTATCACAAACATTGTGTTTGATGGCGAGTGATCTGTCGCCATGGCAACGGAATTTGATGACACCCCATAATACGCCTAGATGTGTTGAGGGCCGGACCAGTAGCCATCATCTGAAGTCTGGTGCCGTTTGGAGATTTTCTGTGAGTTACACAACACGGTTTTTTGGCGAGGGATCGTTGCCATGGAAACGGCATATGATGACATCCCATAATTGGCATAGAGCTGTTCAGGGCCGGACCATTAGCCATCATCTGAAGTCTGGTGCCGTTTGGACGATTTTCCGTTGAGTTAACACAACATGGTGTTTTTTGGCGAGGGATGCGTTGCCATGGAACGGCATATGATGACATCCCATAATGGACTAGAGCTGTTGAGGCCGGACCATTGATGATAGTCTGAAGTCTGGTGCCGTTTGGACGATTTTCCATTGAGTTAACACAACATCGTGTTTTTTGACGAGGGATGCGTTGCCATGGCAACGGCATATGATGACACCCCATAATTG
>JASDAP010000082.1:0-68124 GCA_031216635.1 Dissostichus eleginoides | reverse complement strand
AAGACATTTCATGCCAGCCTGTCACTGGGTCTAACATTTACAGTATATGAGGCACAATGTGGTAAGGGCTTAATGCAAATGGCTTAATGCATATGCAGATGGTGGACATGCTGTAACTTAACTTGTCTACTCTTCCATTATGTCTGACAGCCAATACAATGTTATGTAATTCAGATTTTAATACATTTTATTGGCAAAGATAGCCTAAAACACACAATACAGTGGTTTCCAGGAGCCTTAGAAAACGGGATGGAATGCTCCGCCAAGGTTCGAAGGACCATTGCCTAGAACACAAATTATGTAATTAATGTAAAGCTAGTGTATTCCATGTTTAGGTGATGATGCTGCCAGTGACCGGAGCTGATTGTGAATAATAATAATAATAATAAATGATTATTATTATTGTTATAATAAAAATAACAATCTCAAAGTGCTAGTGTACTCTGTCTATGCTGCCTGTGCTGACTAACAGGCCTACACCACCTACCTCTGCATTTGCTATGCGGTTTATAACTGGTACGGGGATCTTTCCCTGGCACTGCTGCCTGATTGTTTCTCACCCCTGGTTGGCTTGACTCTGGTTTTGCTGGATTCACCCTAGCTGATGCTGGAAGGAAGCTGCTGGCAACACTATGAGTGGAAGCTATCATCTGCACCTTCTTCTTGTGAACTTCCGTCTGGCAGTGAGCCTGCAGAGCATGGCTGCCTTTGTTAGCATAATTGATCTCTTTGTGGCAGAGAATGCATCTGGCGAATCCCTGCCTGTTGATTTTGATGAATACATCTCCTAGATGAAAGGACACCTCTTGCTCTTTTACTGAGACCTTGCCTTCCAGTTTTAGCCACGACCAGTTCCAGCTGCATTTCAATCCAGCATCCAGCTGTTTAACAATGGCTGAATCCTTCTCCCCTAACACACTCATTCTGCAAAAATAATGTTTGTATTGGTGTTAGCACTAACTTCTAGTTTAGCCTTATTGATAGAACGGTGGACCACTTTACCCTTCAGCCTTGTCAGTCCCCTCACCTCAAAATCATCAACACGTCCTGGAAAAACGAGTTGTAGAGATTTTAGAAAGTAGCACTAACATTAACCAGTTTTTCTTTTTTGTGATTTACCGTAAGCTATACAAGCTAGCATCTAACTTTAGTAACGATATCTAGCTAATGTTAGGCTAACGTTAACGGTAGCGTTAGCTAATCATTTTCCACCGGAGCTTTAGTGCTAGCTGTCTAACGTTGCGTTCTCTCCTGCTGTGTTCACATTACACATTCGTCACTACCTCCCCGAGTCGGGAGCGATTCATGCTGTGCGGAATCGCCGAGGCCAGGCGTGCTTTCAGCTTCTGATGGTGGTCTGGATCCCGCTCTGGTCAGCATGAGAGAAGCAAACTGCTTGTAAACCAATGATCAGGTCCCTTTTGGCACGCGCACCTGTTCGCAGTTCACTGAATCTCTGGGGCTGGTTCAGAGGCCGTAACGGTACGCACCGTGGAAGACGAGACCCAATCACTGCCGCTGGGGTCTCGTCTTCCACTCGTCACCCAACGGTGCGTACCATTACGGCCTCTGAACCTACCCCCCCCCCCCCCCTTAAATATTTTCTCATCGAATCTACACGATTCACGTAGGTCACCTATTTTGGTTTCAAAACGGCGAATTTCGCCAAAAGGTGAGTGATTTTCATGCCTGCTAAAACCCAGTACATCAATTAAGTATGTCCATATATGAAATGCAGTATACAGAAATAACAGTACCAGCGAAGTCAAACTACTGCATTAAGAACATTCTTTTCAGCATGTATTACTCTTCAGCAAGCTAAAGTGATTGTGCACTATGTGCAAACATCTCATTTGAAAAGTTAAAGTAGGTAACATTATTCAGGCCAAGGGCATTTAGCAAACATTAACAGCATTGTGATAAACACCTAAATGGCTGATAACATGTTATGTAATTAACATTTATAACAACCTGAAAGAAAGACCCAGTATTATACAAAGATACAGATGATTTAGGCACACTGCAACTATAATGCAAAACGCATCTGGAATCCAAGTAGCTAACAGCTAACATTTGTATCTGCTAAAAACATATCCTAAGTCAGGACCTTAGTCCTAAATTTAAACCTGCTAAGTTATGCTTCAACATCATCATATCAAAGAAACACACTATGAGTCATTTGAACTGTTGTGCAATTCCATTACATCCCCAAGATAGTATTTCACTTGTACAAAGGTTTGGCCCTTTCTGCTGATTGTGTAATAAGAGGTCAAATCTACCAGCTTTTCGGCATCCACTAACTCAGTGGCCTGTGCAAGGTGTGGGACCTCAACTTGATAAGCCATAACATTTCTATCAAAGCATATGGACTGCAAAGGCTGATATTCCAAACAATAAAGCTTAGAATCAACAAGAAATATGCTTTTGACAAGTCCAAATTCTGGTGTATTACCATTTAGTACATTGGCAAGGATCAAGGACTTCTCAGTAATGTATTTATTACCATTTATCACAAGCCATTTCATTGATACAGCGTGGTTAATTTCACTGAAACCTAGGAAGTCCCTCAATTTTCCATGTAAATATTGTAGATCTCTAACCTCAGATACAGGACCCATCTCCTTTTCATTTGAAAAAATGGGGTGCTTGGAAGGGTCAACATTTTGGCAGCTTTCATATATTTGGTTCTGATTAATCAAATTAAAGACTTGCATACCTTTTTAAAATTGAGCTTGGAGGCCCATTGCTTAAATAAACAATGCTTAGACTCGAACCGCATACACATATGTCTGACCATGGGACCCAATGATTCTATCTGTGATGGCAAATGTATCATGTAATGCTGCTTAGGTGTAACATTGTGGTCTGGAAAAAGCTCCTTCCAATGCTTCAAATGACTTTCAATCAGTAACTTTAACCTTGACACAGTTGCAATGGTAAGAACAGGTGCAAACACTATTTGAACAATCTCTATTAAGTCCATTATCAATTGCACATATGCATTGACTTTCAAATGTTCCAAAACAAATGGCAATATCCTCAACAGGACAAGCATTTGCCCTGATGACTGCCTTAGTTTACCATCAGTTGACATAAGTGTACTCAGAGAAATTGGGGATGGTCGATCTCTAACATCTAGCGGCGAATAAGGGAAACCAAGAATAGCTGAATTCACAGAGTCCAGATTTAACTCTCCTGACTGAACAAGATGATTCAAAACACATTTAATTTCCAAAGGAGCTATACCCTCTAGAATGACATGCATAATGTCTTGCGGGGTTTGCCGAATAATATCAAAGGATGGGAAGTCAACTAATTTGCTCCTTCGATTGATCCCATATGTTGTTCTAAGGCTGTTGCGAAGCAAGTCTGTGCTAGCCTTTTCTATTTCATCACACTGTCTGACATGATTCTCCAATGTTCTTTCACTATATGCATCCTCGTTGAATTGTGACTGCATGTCCTCAAAAGAACACTCACAGTGTCTGCACTTACTGTAAGCAAAGCCCACTCCCTCTTTGAACCCTGCGAGTTCATGCTGTGCCAGGGTGTCGCCACAGAGAGAAGCCATAGCACCATGTATTGTTTTCTCCCCGTTAATAGTTTGAATTTTAACACCACTGTACAATGCATCCATGTCTTCCTTTATTCTATTCAATATTACATCTACACCAGATTGACGGAGGTCTGCTGATTTAGCCATCGCAAGTAGCCTAATAGCAGCCAGCTTAGACCTGTATTTTGGATTTATATTACAGATCTCTATTTCGTCTGTATACAGAATAATCTGCAGTGCATTTGGTTTCTCTGAAAATAAGGGATGAGATTTTAAAAGGGAACCATCAACAAGGTCATGAAAAAAACCTTCACTGCACCTCTGGGGTCCCTCTTCAATCATAGTCAAAATCCTCGGATGTAATAGGAACTGCTCTACACTTTTGACTCATGGTACATAATAAAATAATTTGTCTTTGATGACAAAATCTGTTGATCCTCCACGTTTCTTCCTGCATAGGGTTCGAGCAATTGGAATTTCCTCTGCATCCACACAACAAAACTGCTTCCTAATAACACTGTTCTGGCGAAATGTTGTTGAAACATTAGCAAAGGGGTCAATAAAACTGTCAAATATATCCATTGCATCTTTTTCAAGTTGATTGGTTGTACTTCCTGAATTCTTCTTTAGAACTTCCTTCATCTGCGTCCTGAGGTTGTCCAATAGTGATGATTGATACTGCTGTACCCCAGCAACAATGTCATTCATGCCTTTCTGAAAATGAGAGATCGAAAGTGATGTGATCAATCTTTGATGTTGGAACACATTATCATGATCACTGTAGCTTTATGTGATATACAGTTTTGCTTATGACATAGACACAACAGTAAAGTGGATAACCACTAAGACTGAACTCGGCCATCAGTGAACCACTATTAACTGCTAACTGTGTACAATAAGTAGCCAAATACCGTGCTCTGTTCTCATGTGTAAGGAAGCATCTTACCTGTGACAGACGATGCTTGGATCGGGCATTGATAACAAAGGCAGTGGCATGTGTTGTCAGATCCTACAATACAAAATGTAGTAACTTGACATTTGCAGGTATAACATTACTCACTGTGACAGAAATATATAACCATTAAATGTATGCACATCTGATGATAAAAAACTGGTGAGATGTGGTGAGCAAAGATAGATAATTTAATATTTTGTAACTCTGACCAAAACATATCAAACATTAGTATTCCAACATGACAATAAGCTATTCTAACTCTTTATGTGTTCATTTAGTTTTGCTAGTACAGCACATAGAAATACATCTTCACATATACCTCTAGGTTTTATGAATCATTTGGTGAATTTAAATGAAATATTTTGACATAATATTGATATGTAAATGATATGCTAGGCCAATATTAGCCACTACTATATCAGCCTGACTTTTATTTAGCATCCCTTAATTTTCAGTCGATAGTCAACAACAAAGAAAACATACTTGGTGCACTGTGACAGCTCCATCTTGGTCGATGCCCATTTGCTCTTCAACTGAGTCAGGTGTGTGAAGGTTCTGATCCTTGCTGCTGGAGTCGGCTGGAAGCTGATCGGGTTGAATGTTGTCCTGTGTACAACATATCAAAGAAACAAGATTGTTTGAAATTGTATTTAGCTTCACTAAAAGAGCAATTTAAATATTGAATTCCTATCTATCTAAGATTATTTTCACATTAAACAACCTTTGGGGGTAAGAGTTATTTCAGCAACAATTACTAACTTTAAGTAGTAGCACTTTGTCCATTGTCTGGGTAACAATCTTCATTACATTTTTCAGTCCAGAAAACAAAACCATGAAACTTTTTTTTCTAAACAAATCTGAAAATGTATTTATTTTGTTTTAAGTTTAATAGTGGGTAAAGAATTTGGGATTTATTTCTGATTTGTTAAAACTGTGAATTCAACAAATCATGTGCAGATCCTGACAGTGATGCATGCACCTTGCAGAGTGAAAAAGTGGAAAACCATCATTTTTGTGATTTACTTTTTTAGTAAGTGTGGCCAAACGTTACCAACGTAATGCATATTTTTTAACGGTTTTTTCATCCCCACAAAAACACTACATAGCTAACTGCTGAATTAAAATATATGGTTGACAGATGCCGCCTGCTTGTAGCCTAGCATACTGATTAGTTAATGCTAATGTGTTTATAATAACTAAATGTGGCTGATCAGTATTGGCTAACGCTACCTGTAACATCACAAAACTTACAAAACTAACCCTGTATCCGAGTTTTTTAAGCACGTGGCCCAACTACTGTAGCTAACAATCTTAGCAGACGTTACTTACTTTTTGCTGCGGTGCTTGGGTTTCCTCCTGTCGGTTTTCATCTCCACGTGTTGCGTCGCCAGGTCTGGTGTCTTCAAGAAGATGTTGAAAGTGTCTTCTCTTTACATGATGGTAGAATGAGTTGTACACTCTATATTCCTCAGTGCATCCATCAATGCCACAGAGCAACCTGAAGTCATGGCTGCGACTGTGCAGTCGATTAATATGGCTCAATAATAATTTCAGTGAAAAAGTTATAAAAACGCAGCAGATAACGCACCGCCAAAGCATCGTGAAATCTTCCAAAAGTTAAAGTTATTAAAACGTTTCTGCACCAGGCCATGTAAACGTTGGGGAAAAGAACTAATGAAGTGGGTTTATCACATTCTCTAGCTGTATGGGGGAGGCCGGTGAGTCATGTTCCTATATATATATATATGTTCCTATATATATATATATATATATATATATATATACACTCATAATGCCTGGGAATAACTTGTGGAATGATGTGCATCTAGAAACAGATGTTTGAAATGTTACCTATGACCGCATCAGTTATTAATATTCCTAATATTTGCAACATATACAATATCTCTGTCACCCCTCTTTAAGAAATGGTATCTTCCAATGGGAACCGCGAAGAGGGTCCGTTAAGGGCGTGTGTTAGGTCAGGTGCAACTAGCTTCAGGACGTTGTTGGCTAGCTTTCCTTCAGGCAGAAGACTGAACCTCCGCAAGTGATTTCACATTTAACTACGCCATGGATGAAAATGGAAGAGATATCACATATCCGGCATGGATCCTATAGCAACTGCAGCATTAAAAGGTAATGTAATTGTGTATTTTATGCTGCACCTCTCCAGCAAGCTTTACATTATTTGAATCGGTTGGACAACAAGTTAGCATGCAAAGTAAGCTAGCTAGCTAGCTGGCTACATATCTAGCGTTAACTTAGCTAATATCTACTGTAAGCGGTTAATAACTGCACAAATGACAAATCGTGGTTAACATTTTAGTTGATACTGTATTATTGCCAGAAATAATGTCAAGAAGCAAATGAGCCTTCCACAACTGACAGTAAAGTATTTAGCATAGCCATCTTTGGCGCCCTTTGTTGTAGACAGTATTTCAAAATGCGTTGTTGTATGATAGTGCAGGCTATTGAAACTACACTGTCCTTTGGATATAAGCAGGCTTGGGATGTCAATTATGCTTATTTGAATAAAGATTTCAAGGTAAAGACACTGTTTTGAAAATAAGTTGAACTGTCTTTGCTCTTAAACATCAGGATTTGTTTTATTGTACTATAAAACATGCCGAAAATGTATAACTTTGATAGCCTATGAGATTTTACACATTTGTGTAATGGATTTATCCTAACAACATGCCTCGTTTATTAATTTCCCTGGTTCCTTTTTATTTTCATTTGGCCAAAATAACTTTAACTCTGGATGAACCTATTGTAACAGCATTTAAATGTCAATTATAAGTAAGTGCAATACGTTTTAATGTTAAAGAAAATCTTGTGAAGCCAGCCAGAAATGTATATTAGTCTTTCATTTTATATTTAGATAAGTATGTTATTAGTTGCTTTTTACCTTATTATTACTGTGTGGTTAAATCTGTTTTCAGCTGCTAATATAAGCAGAGACATGCTGCCCAGCCTCTCTAAGGAGGACTTGCGTGATCTCCTTCCCGGGCCTGAGCACTTCTTCTTCAGAAGAACCATTTGGAGACTCACTCATGATGAAAATGAGGTAATTCCAGATTATAACATTTGAGGGACTTTAAACCTGTTACCAAGTAAGCCTTTCCTAGTCATCATGCAGTTATTTGAAGAAGTGGAGTTTTTTGGTTGTGTTGATTATTTTTTGTTGTCACAGTGTAGTGCTCTTTTCATTGTAAATACCATTTTATGTATATATATGCATCTTTTATACAGGGCCAGGAGACAGACCTGTGTAGACCGAGTACCTCTCATGGGACTTGGGATTTCAGCCCTATTCCCACCCCCCAACCTTCCTTGTTTCCCTCCTCTTCCTCCTCCTCCTGCCCCAACCCCTCTCCATCCCCCGTCTTTTCTCCACCCTCCTTCCCCTCTCAAAGCCCACAACCCCAACATGGTGCCAGCAGAACCGTACAGCTTCCTAGTCCACTGTATGTCTTATACACAGACACAGAATTGGAGCAATCACGAAGAACCTTTTCTGAAAAGCAGCGTGCTGGAGAAGAAGGAGACTACGTCCTTTCCAAAGATCTTCGCTGTCTTCGATTAATCAGGAATACAGTCACAAGCATGATTTCCATTAAAAGAGCAGCTGGGGATGACTTTAACTATCCATGCAGCCGTGAACTCACTGTAATGGCGAAGCATCTAATCGAGTACTACCCAATGCTTCGGGACAGATCTCAAACCAGTAGAGCTGAGTGGGTATGTCACTATTCAAGTTTTCAACTCATGGTTCAGACAAAGCACTGCAATCATTTGCCTATCAAACTGGGAGTGATTTTTTTTCCAGTTCAATAAGAGCTCTATGCTGCTTATATGGTGTATTGAGTTTGATACAAGTTTGTTTAATGGGAGTTATAACACAACCAGGAAACTGTGAAAAAAAGCAGCTTTTGAAAAGGGTCCAGAATGTGACAACCCCCAAAAAGAAGCAGGGTTCAACTCCTTCAAGAAAGAGGCCTAGGAGTTTGAGCTTTCCGAGCAGCCATGAGACGTCCACTGATGAGACTGATGAATCCACCGCATCAACCTTGATCTTGGAGAGATCACCACCATCTCGATACAGCGCCCCGGAGGCTGAACAGTTATGTGGTAAGTACAGAAATTGTAATAGTACATCGTTCAATCTCTTCAAGAAAATGTAACAATATCAATAAGCTATTTTAGAACCCTTTTTTATTGAAGATTACTCATCTATGTTTGCCCTGTGTCAGTCACTATGGCTGTTTGTGTATTAATGTCTCATTTAAACTTTAACATCAGAAATGAAAATAGTGGGGTTTATGTTTTCTAGCATCAGAAACTGAGAGCCCACAGACCCAGGCGAGACACTATAAGACTCTACAGGCGATTTATAAAACCAAGGCCAGACCGAACAAGATGGATGTTGCTCAGCTCCTGGACCTCGAAATCCAAGCGAGAAGGGCCTTCATTGACTCTGATGTTACAAAGGAGCAGGACAGGCCTTCCACGATTCTTAAAGCTTATCCTTGCTTTGGAGAACTGGATCATGTAAGCAAATGTTTTCGTTTTATGTACAACTATGCTTCCTAATTCGGTTAACGTTAGACCAAATTTGAAATGAGAAATGGTATGACAATTAAATCAGATCTGTCTCATTATTTATAAATGAATGACTCAAATATGCTTATTGAATACAAATATGTAATCTGCATAGATATATAAAAACCCTCCACTTATTTAAAAAGAACACATTTCACAAATGTGCTTCTGATACACACAACATTATTTTGTTAGTAGTATTGGTCCACAATATGTATTTAAAAATAGTGTGTGCATCAGACATACATTTGCAAAAAAACACATATTTCTATGTGAACTGTAATATTTTTGTTAAGTGACCATTTAAATCACATTATACATATATGAATCTTTTTTGGAAATTCAGTTATGAGACGAATTACTAACCCTTGGAATGTAGATTTTAATATTTCTCCTATATATTTTCTCTCTCGTTGTCTTAGCTAATGGATGAACTACGGCGGGTCCTCAATCAAGGCAACTCCCACTTCTTAACGGAACTTAAGACCCGGTGGGGGACCTTTTGTGAGAGGGCACAGTTTTATGGAGTTTTCAAAAAGCTCATGAGGCCTCCGCAGCTTGACAAAGGTGATTATTATCTCTGACCATGTCTGTTTATTAACTGACTGCAGGAAACGGAATGACACTTTTTTTTTTCAACAGTAAAGCACTCAATTGCCATGATGAAGGCTTTACCAGAGATGTTCCCATCACCTATGGCCCCACCCAAGAAGTTAAGGCATGCAAGTGAGGCTGTGCTCCACGTCCTTGAGGTAAGAACATTTATAAGAATTGTCTCATGTCGATACAAAGAGTGAAATGATGTGATCATATTTGTTTGTTTGCCTTTTTGTGATGATTTCTTTGTCTGTTTTTGTGTCAGTCTGCAGAAGACCCCAACACCTTTCTTCAGACACGACCACTCTCCAGCCCTGTTGTCATCATCTGCGAAACCAACTGTATACTGGCCATTGGAACCATGCCCGTGCTCATCTTCCCAAAAGAGGACATTCATGAAAGCGTGATGTATCTCATGGCATGTTATTACACCTTTCACCTCACCTATCCTAAGTGCATTGCAACACTTCTGTCTGTGGTGCAGACAGAAGTCCTCTTGGATGCCATTCACGACCGTGACATGACTACTTCATACAAAAAGGCTATGGCCGACTGGAAAAAGTTCATAAGTGATTAGGGCACTTATATGTATGAGAGGCCGCTAGGGACATTATTCAGAAATACCGTTCACATACACATGTGAAACACTCTCACACACACTACTGAAACCAAAATCATTTTCAAACATATGTAGAAATCTCTCATATACACATATGAAACGCTCGCATACACATGAAATCCAAAGTTATTCACATACACATGTGAAACGCACTCACATACACATGTGATACGCACTCACACCTGAAACGCTCTCACACACATGAAACGCACTGACACACACACACCTGAAACGCTCTCACACACATATAAAACACACTATCCCATATCTGTTGGAGAGCGTTTCGTGTGTGAGAGTTTCAGGTGTGAGTGCGTTTCATGTGTGTGAGAGCGTTTCAGGTGTGTGTGAGAGAGTTTCAGTTGTGAGTGCGTTTCATGTGTGTGAGAGCGTTTCAGGTGTGTGTGTGAGTGCGTTTCAGGTGTGTGTGAGTGCGTATCACATGTGTATATGAGTGCGTTTGACATGTATATGTGAATAACTTTGGATTTCATGTGTATGCGAGCGTTTCATATGTGTATATGAGAGATGTTTACATGTTTCTAAATTAGGTTGGTTTCAGTAGTGTGTGTGAGAGTGTTTCACATGTGTATGTGAACGGTATTTCTGAATAATGTCCCTAGCGGCCCCTCATACTTATAATCCTATTGAGAATTGTTCGCTGAGTCAAAAGTGTCATGAGAATTTCACTTGCGTTGCATTTTACAGTGAAATAATGTTCTCTTTTTTTCTAAAGACATATCTGATGACTGACCTTTACTACGCAGTTTGAAAACAATAAAAACATTAAAAGAAATCATTTGAGACTCATATTTTTCTTTATGCAAGCAGTCAAAGTTTATATCTTGATAGGATTAAAGATTTTTGAAGGTTTTGTCTCTACGTTTCTTGGTATTTAGCCTTATTTTAAGAATAGCACCGAATGCTGAATTTAAGTAGATTTTTCTACATATTAAGAAAATAATTCTTAAATCTCATCTTTGTATCTAGACAAATGTACCTGTTTAAAGTGAAGCTGCACTGGATTTAAGATATGTTACCTAACATAAAATAGAATTTTGGGACAATAGCAGTAGAATATGCTGAATTCAAGCACATTTTCCTATATAAGATTATAATTCTTAAAGATATTCCTTGTTTCAATTCAAATGTTTTTTTTTGTTTAAAAACACTTGTTTTAAGATATCTGTAGATCTTTTTAGGCTAGATTTATTTACTTGTTTTAAGAAGGTCTTGGCAAGTGAATCTTTCTTGTTCTGTTGGTAGATAATTTTTCTTATTTTAAGTAATATATTACTCATTTTACTATTTATTTTACTTGTTTTTTGAGGCTTTGTTTTTGCAGTGCAGTTGGAGCTAATGCCCTTTGAAAAGGACTGCTTTCGTGAGCTTCTGTCTCATGCTCACAAAATGAGCTTACACTCTGAGCTTACAGAGTGTAAGCTCAGAGTAGTTGTTTTTGCAATGTGATGCAGCCTTAGCTTGAAAAACAGGGACACAACTAATGTCAACAGCGTATGGTGGTGACTGTCAATGCCATACTGTGTGTCGACAATGTGCTCCCCGAGCAAAAACACATCCTCTGGACCTATCCTCTTCCGCACAATTTAGAGGACCTCTAGCAGTTTGATGGGCTGTGATCGTCTTGAATCTGCTGATGCCTGGCGAATTACCCACTCTGCTGCCCTGACAACACTCACCGTGCCTTCAGACGGAATCACCAGGCCTCCATTGTTTCTTAGAGTCAGCAGGTGGTAGCTCTTGTCCTTACTCGCAGATGCAGCGTCCGTCACCAGGCTGGCACGGCAGACATCACAGGACAGCTTCTTGAAAGTCCGTCGCACAACAAATCCTGAAATTGGAGGTAGACCGATTAATAATAATTAATAAGCATGGGGAAATTAGAATTTCAGACGGACTGTGAATATTTCTTTTTTTTGGACTATCCGATTAATCGCCCATCGTTTTCACCGCAGATTTTGACTATTGGCACAATCGGTTATAAGCTAAATACACTATCGGTCGACCTCTACCTGAAATGTACACAAGAGCATTGTCCACAAGACCATCGAAGCAGGTGGGAAGGTAGCTGTGGTCATGTACAAGGGCAGGAATGTCAGCAAACGGGGATGGAAGATCTTCTCCTTCTTCTGCAGAGGACATATCTACAGCTGACAGGTTTGTAGATGTGTCGATGTGGTAGGACTGGGCAGCAGAGGACATTGCTACAGCTGGTAGGGACTCTGTGTCATCCTGTGCCGTCACATTACCTTTGCTGCTTGGTTTAACAACCCCACACCGGGCCATCAGCTTCCGGAAGATGTATTTGAACTGGCTGGCATTAGGGTTGTTATTCCAGCCACCTTAAAAAAACACAAGATATACGAGTATATTACACAGATATTCAATATATCTTTATGCTTTTTTAAAAAAATGACAAATTAGAACCAGCCACGCCTGAATGATCTTTTTCCACATAAATGAAGTTGAATGACATCATCATACAGTTCAGACTGTATCACAATGGTGACAAATTCTGCAAACGGATAGACAAACACAGAGACATTTTTCTTAATACTCAAAATGGTTTCGGCGCCACTTCCAGATACTGTATATGTCTTCAGAACCGCATTTTTCCAAAAAAACAAACAAACATATGGACAGACCAACTGAAAAGAATACAAGCATTTGCTGTCACTTAGTGTTGCGGCTGGTAAATATGAACCCTACCGGATGCTCTGATGGAGTTAAAGAGAAGCTCCAAGTGGTCCTGGCTGAACCTGTAGGTCAAGACATATCGTTGTCCTTCAAGCAGCACAGGAACTATCAACATCAACATGTCGATATTGATGATGAAGCCCAGGATAGAGAGGAACCTTCAAAAGCAAATATTGTATTACTACGATGATCCCACCAAAACAGGAGACAAGAAAGCAGGGATGCAAACACATATGGTATAGGGTGAAAATAGTTAATGCTCCCAGGGCAGCACTTCTCAGGGAGCTGCCAGGGCAGATACAAATCCACATTTCACACAATTCACTTCATTGCCACATTTTGGGGGAAAACGGGACCGTACCCTAAAGCTAACTAGTTTGCATCCCTGATCCTAAAAGTATAATCAGTGTGAGGTTTAGGATCCTTAAAATTACTTTTAGGACACTAAACCTGCTTGAATTAATTCACCACCGAACATGCAGACCATGCAATACAGACCATGCAATACATACCATTTGGACACCTGCATCTGGGGGAACAAAAACTGAACACAACAGAGGAACAGAGACAAATTTGCAGACAGCAAACACATTGGAGCAAGATAGTATCATATGAATAATACGTACCACTTTATGAACTCGATGCAGAAGAATAGGGCATCTCATGAACTCGATGCAGACAGGACAGAGCATCTTATGAACTCGATGCAGACAGGACAGAGCATCTCATGAACTCGATGCAGACAGGACAGAGCATCTTATGAACTCGATGCAGACAGGACAGAGCATCTTATGAACTCGATGCAGACAGGAAAACAGAGCATCTCAACTCGATGCAGAAGATAGTAGAGAATCACATAAACTTAATGATAAACAAGAGAACAGAGCATCTCATGAACTTATGTCATGGACTTTAGGGATGCACTGAAACCGGTAGAGTTGAGCTATTGGTAACCGTTACAAATCTTAGATACTCAGTCAGAGCACCAAAGCAGTACTACTTAGTTTTACCTTAGATAATTTAATGATTGGTAAATTGACTACTATACATCTAACGAAGAAAAAAAAAAACCCTTATTTTCTAAATCAGCAGTCTAATTCTGCTAATTTCATTATAATAAATCATTTGTACTGGGTATTGGCGACTGCTAAAAAGTTGAGTAGTTGTACTTATACTTGTGTGGGGCGAAAATGGTATCAGTGCATCACTAACAGAACATTCACTATTTTAAAACACCTCTTTGTTCGGTAAAGGGGTGGGCCATCTTCCATCTTCAAAGTGAGCAAGTACCTCCTGGCTCTTGACAAGAACTCACTATTGCTTGTCCAATTCCTAGAACCAAGGGGGGCTTTGAACCCTTTGGCTCTGGGATTGCGGCTGTTCAAGATGTCAAACAGCCTGTCCGTTATCTATAAACAAATATCTAAATTAACTGGAAGCACTGAAATCATCACCATAACTGGGTGTCAACAGGTATCAGATAGTAAACATCTAAGTATGAGGAATAGCTTGATAGAACTCTATTTCCTCTGTGGCTGTGCTTTTTAAAATGAAATTGCTGCACTGCTTTAAACCTGTAAATCTGAGATGTGACAATAAGGGTGCTTCTGAGATAAGTATGAGGTAAGTATAAACATTATCCAAGTCCTTGCATATTGTTGAATTTGAGGATGGTCATAAATATTTAATCGTTCCCGATGCCCAAATTCAAATGTTAATGTATTAATGTTGTGTTATATAATGAACAACAAAAACAGAAGATCTACAAGCGGTGTGTTTTCACGTTTTTGGGAAAACTTAAAATCTGAAATCTCTCACCTGTGATGACATGACAACATGGGAATGCCACCAGGATCAAATGGGTGAAAGCAATTAATCACTCAAATGTTGTTAAGAACAGTAGAATATTGGAAAATGAATTTTGGTCAATGATGCAAATCCCTAGCTGTATTACCTCAATGAATTATTTTGTAGCCTCACAGTCTTTGAACTCTGCATAGCCCATCTCCCGCAAGGTGCGGAGCGCCACTACCACAGAGTTACTCAAAGTCTGAGCAGCCAGGGACACCTTGATTGAGTTTATAAGGAGATAGTTCAAATGAAGAGCACATTAGCGCTACAAGATACAAACATCACCACGGATAAAAACACAATAAAGCCTTAGAGCCTATTTCTATTGCGGCCCACTATACATAAATCATCATACAAACATACCTTCATCTTCTGATTAGCAAAGTCCACATGCTTATCTGTGACTCTGTTGGCAGCATGTAGTCCACTTTTCTTTTGGACATTGTTCAGATGAACTATGTACCTCCAATTGATGCTGCCAGTGATGCTTCTAATTGGGCTGTATGCCTGCAGAATCAGAATCTTTTTTCACTGCTAGCACACGTCAAATGTAAAGCACCATATTCTCCAGAATTATGTAAATACAAACATACGTCAAAATGTATAAAAAGCAGAATAGAGTCAACCAGAGCAAATAGGCAATAATCAGCATGTACCTGCAACATATTGCGTGTCAGCTTCAGCATGTGGCAAGCGTCCATCATAACAAAAACCTTGTCATGGGTTACTGGATGTGGGAAATGGGTCTTCAAGGGCTCACAGGGGTTTCCTTTTAGATGGCACCCAAGTTGGGTGCACATACTGACATTGGATGCATGACCATCCATTGTCATGCACACCACCCTTATCTGACGATGATGTAGCTCTTCCAATGCATGCTCTACCAAGACTTTCTGTGTTTCTGGTGTGAGGGACTTGGTCAAATAATAAGCAATTGGAGCTTTCCAATAACCTTGAAGCCCAACCACCATGAAACACAAGAGCCTCAGAAGCAATGTCAGTCTCATTCATTCGATCCCCCATGTCCACAAATCCAGACATTGTTTGTGTCTGAGGATCATATTGGACGTGCTTTTTGATGGCCATGGCATCCAGCATCAGAGTGACACATCCGTACTTGGCCTCATCTTCCTGACGCCGTCTTTCCAGCATGTCCAACATCATTTTGTTGAGACCAGGTTTGGCATCAAGAGAGCTCAGCCACCTTAGTAAAATTAAAAAGTAGCCATTTAACCACTTGCCCAATCCCTATTGTAGACACTGGACATACTAAAATTAGCTACAATATCAAAATGTATCAGCATGAGACATGAGCTGTTAGATCAGTAAGTTTAACCATTCATGATAATACAGTCTGTAGTGCTTAATGTAGTTTAAAATTAGACATCATGAAGAATACCTTTGCAATGAACTGGGATGTGGGAGGTGAATATGCAGAGTCTCTCTCAGGTGGTGATATGCCTTTGGACCATGCAGATGGAGCGTAAGAGCAAAATCTCTCTGGGCCTTGGTGTACTCTACACCCTGCCTCGACAGGAGGTGAACGGGAAGATCTGAAATTCAATTAGCAAAAGTGATTTAGTATGTTTCCTTTTAATAGTAACTAGGAAGTCTAACAAAGAACATAAAATACACAAAATATTCAATGAAATATTTTTTATTTTACCTGAGTAGCATTCAAGCTTGTCTTTCAGCTCTTCGTTTATGAGATTTTTCTCCTGCAGTTCCTCCAGAAGAGCCCGCATGTTTTTCTTGGCCCTCCTTTCTCTCGCCAAGGCATTGGTCTTCTCCCGCTGCAGTTTCCTCAAACTCGCTGAGGCTCTGTTGAGTTTGGCCTTTATAGCCTCGGGGCAAGCAGGCAATGCATATGGGTGGTCATGGCCCTGCCGCTTGCGGCTCTTTCGCCTCTCTCCAGTGGCTTCCCGTTGCTTTGGCAAAATATACGAATATATAAATAATAGTAATATGGAAATTAATAACAGTTACTTTTTTAACAATTCAATGTTAATTTTTTTTTACGTTCTCCAATTCTCCAACAGAAAACACAACTCAGCGTACTTTTAAGAAATTGATCTTAATAGGCTTGTCCCCTATAAGGCAAAAATGTTTTGAGGCTCTGGACAAAAATGGCTCTTTTGATTGTAAAGGTTGCCAACCCCTGGGTGTAGTTTCAATGTTTGCACATGTTTATACATCAAAGTGTATGAGTGACATAGAGCAAGTGAGATGGCCAGTGGTTCTCAAACTTTTTACACAGAGTACCACCTCAAATGATGTTGGGCTCTCCTAGTAACACCATTATAGACCTTCCTGGGTACCACCGAGATAAAGGATTTAATATGACAAGCCATATGATGCTCTCATTTGTTAGTGACATTCCACATGCAAATAAGATGAGATGGTACTTTATTGATCCCAATTTGGGATTTTTTTTTTAGTTACAGCAGCATAAGGGACAAGGCATTTTACAATAAATTAGAAATAAGCAAGAAAAATAAAGAAAGAGGAAAATATACATGTTGGATTTGACAGGATATTATATATATCCAATATATATATATACATAAATGTAAGGCAATATACCATTTGAATTTGACAGGATATTATATATATCTAATATACATATACATAAATATAAGGCATATGGAATATTAATGTTAAATATTAAATATTGAACAGATTATATATGTGTAAAATGTACAACGTGGTTTTATTACAAGAGAAACTATGGAGCAGAGAGTTCTCTTCCAGCCAGAGGTGATTTATTGTACAGTATTATAGCAGTGGGCAGGAATGTTTTCCAGTATCGGTCCTTGTGACAGGGGAGCTGCAGCAGTCTGTTGGAGAAGGAGCTCCGTTGACTGTCCAGGTGGAGAGGATGGGTGGGGTTATCCATGATGGACAAGAGCCTGTTCAGTGTCCTCCTCTCCACCACAGCTTCAAAGGGGTCCAGCTTGATGCCGATGACTGACCCAGCTTTCCTGATCAGTTTATTGATCCTGCTGGTGTCACCGGCTCTTATGCTGCCCCCCCAGCAGACCGCAGCAAAGAAGAGTGCACTAGCCACAACAGACTGGTAGAAGATCTCCAGCATCTTACTGCACACGTGGAAGGATCTCAGCTTCCTCAGAAAATAGAGTCTGCTCATCCCCTTCTTGTACACAGCGTCAGTGTTGATCCTCCAGTTCAGTCCGTTGTCTAAGTGCACCCCCAGGTATTTGTAGTCCTCCACAACAGCCACATCCTCTCCCAGAATGCACAGGGGTAGAGGAGACATCCTCAACCTCCTGAAATCAATGACCATCTCTCTGGTCTTGGCCACATTCAGAATACTCACAACATTAGGCTGAGGTTCATCCTGAGACAAGTCCATTGGCAGGTCATCTTCCGCTCTTCTAGAAGTGGTTGTGCTTCTTGTTGCTTCCGGCTAAAATAAACATAATTAAAGACATTTTGAGTGTTTAAAATGTGCTGTAATACACAACACATTATTTATTCCTAAACTTGCAGAAAGAAAAACTAAAGTGTGACATTTAATCACATATTTATATATCAATCTTATACACCTTGAATTCTTGTTGGCCAATGATACACATACCCTTTGAAGATGAGCTGGGAAGTTGAATATTGTTGGCACAACACCATCTTTAAGCCGGACAGTCTGCCCCGTCCTGTCAAAGTCCTCACTCCTGAAGTGCTCACTGCAGAGCAGTGTCCTGCCAGAGGAAACAAAACCGTCCCTTCTTAGGGCAACTTCCCACTGCTTCCTCCTCTCTCCGGTTTGGGAAACCTTAAAAACATGAGAAAGGTAGCCAGATATATAAATTATTGTCAACATTTTCCGCCCTTCTTTCCTTTAACATTAAGGGTAAGGACAAAAACACACACCTAAATTATCATATTTTTGGGGTAATTGTATGTATGTATGTATGTATACTTTAAGAATAAGACCACACTAAGAGTTATAAAAAAGGTGTCCAAAAGAAACATTAAATAATTGCGTAAAGAAATGGTAGCAACATATTCTAAAGAGGCTGGGTCAACAACAATCTTGCAATACCATTATCTCACATAGCCCCACTGATCCTGTGTAGCAGGACTTGTAATGTACATACATCCACTAAGTAATGAACGATTATCCTAATTATAGTCATAATATTGTCATATCTTACACGTGAAAGGTGATTCCACGGGTTCTTGTTTCCAGACTACGGTGATTAGAGCATCCGTAGGCTGCACAAAAGTCAGGCATAGTCAGGTACTTCTGTAAACACAAAGCCAGCAATCTAAATGTAAGATGTTTTTAACACACCAAACCACTTGGAAGAAATCATGTGTAACTTAAAGACCCACTGAAGTGTGCGACGGTGCATGATCTTTTATGCTAATACGTATAGTAATGACCAAAATTGTCCATTGGAACCCATATCAAAGATGTTGGAATAGCAACGAATTTGACGAGTTTGAATTTTCCGCTGGGAAATTCGCAGTCGACCTCCGCCTTCGTGGGCGTGGCTTGCGATCTACTGCGTGACGTCAGAAGATGGGCCAAGCCGAAGTGTTTACATTCACCACCATTCATTTTGTCTCTATTTCAAAGTCGAATTTACCAACGTTTTTGAGCGAGTATTTGATTGGAAAGTGTTTCGCAGTCGACTGGAAGTGATTGCCAATCGAGAAAAGCTGACAATGGAGGCGACAGTGACGAAAAAGGGAGGAAAAACACACGGGAAGCGATGCATTGCCGCTGGCTGTGGTAATGTGAAGTCTGCCGAAGTGGCGATGTTTCTGTTCCCAAAAGATGAAGGTGAGTGGCTGGTGTCATTGTTTCGTAGATTCGTAGATTGTTTATGAAAAATAAACGCCACTGTGTTTGTGTTAACTAACAAGACTATCATGGCGGCGGCAGAGCTCAAGTCGAGTTTCTCCGCCTGGAGATATTCTCACTATTTCACTTTTGTCGAGCACAAAGAAAAGAAGGTTTTAGTTAAATGTAAGTTGTGTCTTGGCGGGTCAAAGATCCTATCGACTGCCCAAAACAGCAATTAAAATCTGTTGAAACATCTGCAGAAAAAACATGCTGGGACGAAGCTAGTAGCGAAGCTAGTAGCTAAGACCACAGACCCAGACTCATCCGACGCCATTCCACCTCCACCTAAGCAACAGCGGCTGGATTGGCACTTTGAAACATATCTTTGTGTTTGTGTTTGTATAGACCACATTGCTTAGCAGAGTTCAGTGATGCAAATGCATGTCAAGTTGATCAACAGGTTGTATTATTCTCCGATGCAATAACAGTACTGAAATGAAGGCTACAGTATAAGGGCATTAATGGGTGCCCTTTTCTAAGTAACTAAGAAGTTACTTTTCACAGTAACGCATTACTTTTTGGTGTAAGTAGTGAAGTAACTAGTAATTGTAACTACTTACTGGTTTTCAGTAACTAGCACAACACTGCATGTGAACATGAATGTTGCATCATGCTATGAACAGATGAATGTATGATCAGGTGACGGCCAATCCTGTGTGTAGATCTACTCTAGATCTATGACAAAATATTGTCCTCAACTAAATTGACTTCCATGGCCACTTTCCTCATCTATCCTGTCCGAAAAGCTGTCAAAATCACTCATTTCTCTCGCACCAGTATCACTTTCCGAAGGCTCCGCCATGTTTACAATCACAACTGGGCCCATCTTGTGACGTCACAGCCGCTATCGTCTGCAGCAGCGGTAGGCTCAGACTCTGAAAAATTTGCGATGTTTATCTCGTCCCTCGCACTTCCTAAAAAATTATTTTAGCCATGAACAGGTACAATTATATGTAAGAAATGAAACTGCCATTTCACTTTGGCGCAAAAAAATGCACTTCACTGGCACTTTAAGTTATGTTGAAAAGAAAGAGCTGTTCTGCCTCTCCCACTGGTGTAAAGTTGCCGGGTCAACTTTGTAATACTAGGTCTCACTCACAGCCTCTTGTTATTAGCCAGCTAATAAATACAACCACATACACAAAGAAAAGCTGCAATTTCAACATGTCCAAGCATCCTGTATCATAGCCATGCTAATAACGTTTATAATAAACCAAACCGTTTGTAAATCAGTCAAAATTTCAGCGAGTTAAGAGTATTTTTGTGCAGATCACTCACCTTACAACAGCTACCATAGCGCGTACCAGAGTAGCTGTTAACTGTAGCAAGATGGCGGCCGGTGAGCTACGCTGGAAAATCTCCCATGAGCCATCTAGTGTTTATATATATCTATGGATAGGCCATCCAGTTATTTTAGCCGGGCCGGCTCAGATGATTGGTCGTGCTTTTTACAGCACCACGGCTTCCACAGATGACATTTTTTTATGTATTTATTGTCAAAGCATTTAATTTATTCATTGCTATCGGGATTAAAGTAACCTGTATATCCTATATAACCTGTTTTAATAATTATAACTTTGTCTATGTAAAATGTATACTTATGAAACTAGACCAAGTGTTCTTATTTTCCTTTGTTTGCTGTGGTCAATTGTGTGTGCGTTGACTTAGGAATGTAGAGGATCCAGTCGCCCCCCCGGGTTTTAATGGCCGGATAGGAGCATGGGGGGGTTGTAGGAGAAAGGTAATAAAACTGACACCATTGAGTCTATGCAGAGATTGTACTGAGAGAAAGATTGGGATGCGGAGTGGTACGGCCAGGTGCTGAGGATAAACGAAGATAAGGATTGGTACCTCACCCCCGTGCGACCCAGAATTGTTTATTTTATGGCTGCCATAAAAGATGACCTGGGACTGATCGGCGGCGCAGGAGATCCAAAGTTCCCACACTATGGCTGACTCACTCTGATTCGCTGTTTAGACCTCGTCAATGGCTGACTCACTCTGATTCACTGCCTAGGGCTCGCCCAGGAGTGAGTCCACCAATGGATGAACACCTAGGGAGGAGCAACCGACACAACTCCTCCCACACAACTCCTCTCCGTTTGTGGGATAAATATTGTGAATTCTGTACACTCGCGGCCTCTGTTCGTCTGACTGTCTGATACGTACATCGCACGGTGGAAGAGCTGAGGCCCGAAGTACTTCGTTATATAAGTACTTCGTTATATTGTACTGTTGTTTCTACCATTAAATCAGCTTATTGTTTAATCTCATATCTCTGTCTGAGCCGTTCCTTTTTACAGCAGACCACTCATCAAACGAACAGCGCGGAGCGGGCTCGAACCTTCAACAACTGAAGGGTGCTTAAACCCAACAATTTGGTGACCCCGACGTGATGAGTAGGGTCTCATAGAAGGCACACCGGCAGCCAGCGGACGAACGGTCCAGGGATGACACCTCGAATACCTCTGACAACTAAACCAGGGCCCCACAACAGAAAGGTGAGCAGATACCTGTTATTATCAAAATCTGTGATTGGCTATACTACAAAATTTTAGAGTTGTCAGCGGCATTTTCAGTGTTTTAGTCTTACGGTAGAAAGAACAGTACTACAGAATAACACTTTCCAGTCTCAAAGAGGAGCTGCAGTTGTGTTATATGTGGGGTATTTCAAGAGGAGAAACGCAACTTTCAAAATCAATTTGAAATGACCGGATCTCGCAAACTCTTGCTGTGGGGTTAATCTAGAAGACTAAACGTGACGATAAAGAGATTCTGTAGACTGGGTTTCGACTCCTTGCCAAAAGCCACATCGCCGAAAGGGGGTGTAGAAGCGCTTCTGGAAGTCTCTCCATCTGTTGAAATATACATCGCACTATAAAAGTCAACTAGACTGTACGGGGAATATATTAACTGTGTAACGAGATTGCAGTGGTTATAAATTTAAAGGAAGTCCAGCTGCAATCGTCGTCGAGAGATTTCAGTGGTTTTAAATTTAAAGGAAGTCCAGCTGAAATACTCTGAGAAATAAGGTGACACACACAGTAATTCTTAGACGAATTCTGGGGTTGGGGCTCATCGACTAATGTACACAGGCAATCCTTAGACGGATCTGGGGTTACATTAGGATTATTTATTTTGAGTGTGATTAACTGTGTAACGAGATTGCAGTGGTTATAAATTTAAAGGAAGTCCAGCTGCAATCGTCGTCCGAGATTTCAGTGGTTTTAAATTTAAAGGAAGTCCAGCTGAAATACTCTGAGAAATAAGGTGACACACACAGTAATTCTTAGACGAATTCTGGGGTTGGGGCTCATCGACTAAGTACACAGGCAATCCTTAGACGGATCTGGGGTTACATTAGGATTATTTATTTTGAGTGTGATTAACTGTGTAACGAGATTGCAGTGGTTATAAATTTAAAGGAAGTCCAGCTGCAATCGTCGTCCGAGATTTCAGTGGTTTTAAAATTTAAAGGAAGTCCAGCTGAAATACTCTGAGAAATAAGGTGACACACACAGTAATTCTTAGACGAATTCTGGGGTTGGGGCTCATCGACTAAGTACACAGGCAATCCTTAGACGGATCTGGGGTTACGTTAGGTATATTTATTTTGAGTGTGATTAATGTGGCGATATTGAGTAAGAAAAAGGTTGATAGGCGCTGTGAGAATGGGTCTGCAGAGAGAATTTCGCCTTGATGCCAACTGGCTGTTATCAGCCTGCAGCCAGGGAGGAGAAATCAGCAGAGCTGCCTGCACTGAGTGTGTGTGTGTGTGAGGAAGTCCGTGGATTGGTCAATTTGGACCAATCAGCGCGGGCTTAACGTAACGGCTAAGCGGTCCTACGACGCTGGTTATCAACTCGGTAAATCGAGCCAGGGTTTCTCTCTCCAGCTGAGAGCGCGTTCACGTGAAAGGGACAAGTGTACTAACAGCGCAGCGTCATACTTCATTAATGAAAAGTAAATAAATTAGACAAATATGAACTTTAAACATCCATGACTTAAACATATAATAAAGGATACAAGCCACATAGTTGCACCTGCAAGGTGAATATAGAGCAACTGGTTAAAAAATAAATAAACTACCGAGTGTTTGAAAGCGTACAACAGTTTTATGTTATCACTGTTGCCCATCTAAGACACGAGTGGATCTGACTTTAATTACATTTGAGTTGAGTGTTTCGTCAACCTAATGTGTTGCTTAAAATAATACTTCTGCATACAGTATGTGACAATGTAAGTGTTGCACGGTCAGATACGGCTCGAGAAGCTGACTTAGACAAGGAAATATATGATATATTATGATATTATATGATCGATGATGTGATATGAATGATAAGTGCGACACGTCGGCGTCTTCTCTTCATACGGCAGTTTAAACTGTATTTCCTTTATCCTGTAATATGACTTGATAGATTTAAACTCCGCACGCTGAGCTCTGATCAGGCGCAGCTTTCACTGAGTTGATCTCTATTCTATAGACGCCGGAGGCAGCAGCGTCAGGTAAAACAAGTTATTTAGCCTTCCCAAACCTGAGCCTTACGCGCCGCCAATAATACACCTCGCACCGAAAACTATCAGACTGTATACCTGTGGGAATAAAACTACAATAATTAGTAAATTATAGTACGCAGAGATATCTGGTGTTTTTATAAGAAACTAAAACCTTTAGGAGAAGCGCTCTTGTGAGTCTCCGCAACGGGTTGAAATACACCTCGCACCGAAAACTATCAGACTGTATACCTGTGGGAATAAAACTAAAATAATTAGTAAATTATAGTACGCAGAAATATCTGGTATTTTTATAAAAAACTAAAACCTTTAGGAGAAGCAGATACGAACGAAGTCAAAATGGAAGGAGAATTTGAACGTGAAGAGAGAGAATTAGGAGTCCCTGTTCCGGGGAGTTTAAGGGAACAGTGGGGACAAGCAGAGAGATTGATACTTAGCGGACTTAAGCCCGGAGATCATAAAAAGGCGAGCAGCGATCTCCGTTTCTTACACGATCAGATGATCGCAGAGAATAGAGTAGAGGGTGACGAGGCAATAAGTCTCCTAGCCACAGCACTCAATACATACGAGCGACAGTTGGTTCAGAAATTAGAAACTCTCAACAAGCAGAAGGCAGGTTTTATCAGGGCTTCTAAACTTAACAAAGAAAGGGAGCTAGTTGACAAGCTAAGGAGAATAGGCCATAACGCAGCCTTAGTTATGAATGGAGTGGCAGTAACCTGCTCTCTGAGCAAAACTCCCGCCAAAAATCTGCCCGCCATAGCAGCCCCACCCAGTCCTGCACCAGCCCCTCCCACAGAAGTGATAGAGCCAGTCAGGAAGGAGAAGCCATATGGTGGGCCCCTCCCAGACATCCCAGAGGGCGGTCCCCTCCTCTATCCAGATTTATACAACCCCTTTAAGACCCGACCCCCTCCCTATACGCTTCCCTCCACCTCTAACCCCCCCTCACCCAGTTCCCCTCATGACATTAAAGAACACCTGTATCAACACATACACCTACAGATGAAGAAATACTTGACTTTGTTGCAAAACGCGTCAAATTTTTTAGGACTAAAAAAAAAAAAGGATGAAACCTCTGCCTCTGACAGAGAAGACACGGCAAGTCAAGACGGCACAGGGGACTCCACCTTCCTCTGAAACAGGTTGATATAGCCGGTGTCGGACTTTGTTTATGAACACATTAACTGAGGGACAGGTTTCTCCCCATTTGAGCTGACCCACGGCCATCAGTTTCCGGGTCCTGGAGCATTAGCAGTAGGGAAAGAAGTAGAGGAATAGCAAAACCATATTACCAGCAACTTAAGGGCTTGGTATGAGATTTCTCCACCCAGGTGGCTGACGCCAAAGGGGGACCGGAGAAGCACGAGGCTAACACCGCAGAATTCATCTGGCTGAAGGTCATCCGTCCGAAGTGGCTCAACCCAAGGTTCACCGGCCCGCACAGAGTGACTCAGAGGACATCACATGCAGTTCGCCTCGAAGGAAAGGGGGAAACGTGGTATCATTGGAGCCAGTGCGCCGTTGGAAAACCTCCAGCAACGTTAGACGACATCAGAACTGACATCGCTGCAGCAGGACGAGAGAACGACACATCTGACGACGACAGCCCAGCAGAAGCAACGACCCATACAACAGATGACAAGGACAAAGACACAGAGGTAACAACAGGCGATCTTGGAAAGGAGATTACGGCCGGCGAGGAGGCGGACACGAGTCTACTCTGAAACACACGACTCCATATAGGACCCGACTTTTTTACTCCCACCTTTAGGGGCACTTTCCAATAAGTAGCAGCATTTTTATGCCCACCTATAGGGCCTCTTTCTAATAAGAGTAGTAGGTTATATATAACGAGAGGTTAGCCCTATAGTTAAAGGGCAGTGAAGTCTCCCCACTCACCAGACCTTCTATTTAACAGGTTCTGGGAGCACAGTATTTACCATTACAGGGTACTATTTTACACCCTAGTTTTAAAAAATCTCCTTAGGAGATTTTAGCATTGTGTTCAACCTAATTACAATAACACGGACCACTGATTAAAGGTACTCAACAATGACAGACTGTGGATTACACTTCCTTATTGTTTGTTGGTGTACTCTGCTAGTGGGAATCGTGGTTTTACTTGGGACACTGTTTGTATCTTGAACACCATTCTTAGTTATATGGCCCATTAGCGAATTGCCTTATTATTTGATTGGGTGTTAATTCCTTGTGTCCTAGTAAATCTCCTATTATTAATAACAGAAATAATGTGTGTTCACCCTTGCCTTTATTTTTGTTTTAATGATTCCATTGACCACCCAGACTCCATTCCCCCGCCAGAGGAGTCCGTAACTAGGGTCAAACGGGCCAAACATGAGGTAGTTGTTACCAAAATGTCTCCTAAACAAACCTTCACTTTCCAAGCAGGTAGTGATGGAATAATGTAGACAGGATCAACTATGTACATTACAATGTGCTCCGTTTAGCTAATCTCACTAGGGACCTGTAGAAGGACTCGCTGAACAGCTGGGGCCGACTTCCCTTATGGCTGAAACAGAATAGAATGGCCCTTGACATGCTGTTAGCTGAGAAAGGAGGTGTGTGTTCAATGTTTGGTGATATGTGTTGTACTTTCATTCCAAACAATACGGCTCCGGACGGTTCCGTCACAAAGGCTTTAGAAGGCTTTCGCACACTATCCATAACTATGCATGAACAATCAGGGATACACAACCCCTTGGAGGAATGGTTTACAAACATGTTTGGTCAATGGAAAGGTTTAATAATGTCTCTTTTGATTTCAATAGCTACTTGTATTGCCATTTTAGTAACATGTGGTTGTTGTTGTGTGCCTTGTATCCGCTCATTGTGGGACAGACGCAGTAGAAAAGAATGACAGTGGTTATGTTTTGAATGCTTGTGTGAATTGATCTCTGGAGGTGAGATCAAAAGGGGGATTAAAGTAACCTGTATATCATATAACCTGTTTTAATAATTATAACTTTGTCTGTGTAAAATGTATACTTATGAAACTAGACCAAGTGTTCTTATTTTCCTTTGTTTGCTGTGGTCAATTGTGTGTGCGTTGACTTAGGAATGTAGAGGATCCAGTCGGCCCCCCCGGGTTTTAATGGCCCGGATAGGAGCATGGGGGGGTTGTAGGAGAAAGGTAATAAAACTGACACCATTGAGTCTATGCAGAGATTGTTCTGAGAGAAAGATTGGGATGCGGAGTGGTACGGCCAGGTGCTGAGGATAAACGAAGATAAGGATTGGTACCTCACCCCCGTGCGACCCAGAATTGTTTATTTTATGGCTGCCATAAAAGATGACCTGGGACTGATCGGCGGCGCAGGAGATCGAAAGTTCCCACACTTATGGCTGACTCACTCTGATTCGCTGTTTAGACCTCGTCAATGGCTGACTCACTCTGATTCGCTGCCTAGGGCTCGCCCAGGAGTGAGTCCACCAATGGATGAACACCTAGGGAGGAGCAACCGACACAACTCCTCCCACACAACTCCTCTCCGTTTGTGGGGATAAATATTGTGAATTCTGTACACTCGCGGCCTCTGTTCTGTCTGACTGTCTGATACGTACATCGCACGGTGGAAGAGCTGAGGCCCGGAGTACTTCGTTATATAAGTACTTCGTTATATTGTACTGTTGTTTCTACCATTAAATCAGCTTATTGTTTAATCTCATATCTCTGTCTGAGCCGTTCCTTTTTACAGCAGACCACTCATCAAACGAACAGCGCGGAGCGGGCTCGAACCTTCAACAACTGAAGGGTGCTTAAACCCAACATGACCCACTGTCCCCGGTCAGTTCTAGCTCCAGAGATGAGGCCCGACTTAAGGTCCGCCTCGCACGTCTCCAGCTGGAGGCTGGATAAAGATAAAGTTGTGAGGCTGCATCAGCTGGAGCTCGAGGCTCAGTTGCATGCACCTCTCCCTTCTGCCCAGGCTGCAGGTATGTTATCACCTCCAACTCATCCAACCACATTTGACATTAGTAGAAATATCTCGTTAGTTCCCATATTTCGTGAGACGGAAGTGGACGCATATTTCGGGGGAATTTGAGCGCATTGCTGCAGCATTGCAGTGGCCGCTGCAGGTATGGCCTCTTTTGCTGCAGTGCAAAATCCATGGAAAAGCTCAAGAGGCTGTTGCTGCTCTGTCATTAGAGGACAGTTTAAATTATGACTCTGTTAAAGCTGCCATTATGAGAGTGTATGAACTGGTGCCTGAAGCCTACAGACAGAAATTCAGGTTACATAAGAAAGCTCAGAATCAAACATATGTGGAGTTCGCTATGGAAAAGGGAACACTGTTTGATAAATGGGTTAAAACATGCAATGCTACGGAGTACAATTCTCTAAGGGAATTAATTATGATGGAGGAATTCAAAAAGTGTTTGCCTGATCGCATTGTTGTATATATTAATGAACAAAAAGTAAAATCACTCTCTGCTGCTGCGGTGTTAGCAAATGAGTATGTTCTGACTCACAAAGCTGTATTTTGTCCTGTGTCTGCTGAGGAGCCCCGTGGTGTGTCAGTTTCGCCATTTACGTATCCCATGCAAGCAGCTAATGTTAACCGAGAGGAGAGAGACTGTTTTTACTGTCGCAAACCTGGGCATGTCTTCGCCAACTGTTTAATGCTGAAACGCAAAGAGCCGCCGCAAAATCTGTTCCAGCCAAAAGGCATTGGCTTGATTACAGCCGAGTCAGTCACATTACGTAACCCTGATTCGGATGACAGTGAGATAGACCCGTGTTTCAAGCCCTTTGTTTTTGACGGATTAATTTCTTTAACTGGTGAGTCTGCCGATCAGAGACCCGTGTGTATTTTGCGAGACACTGGAGGGTCCCAGTCTGTGATTGTTGCCTCAGCGTTGCCGTTCTCCGATCAGTCAGCCTGTGGCTACGGCTCAATATTACGTGGCATTGAGATGGGTTATATCCCACGGCCCGTACACAACGTACATGTGCAATCGAAATTAATTACTGGTTTCTTCCCAGTCGCTGTGTGTCCCGCATTACCAATAAAAGGTATAGTATTTCTGATGGGAAATGATATTGCGGGTGGTAAGGTGACTCCTGCTCTGGAGATATTGGATTCCCCTCAACCCGTAGAGTCATCTGAGGTTATACAAGCAAATTTGAAAGTGTTTCCTATTTGTGCAGTCACACGCGCTCAGGCGCGTAAGGTTGACTCTAATGTATCAATAGCTGAAACTGTGTTTTTGCCGCTGTTTTCAGAAGAAGCTGTGTCGGAGGAAAGCCAACGATTGTGGCTTCTCCCCCTGACGAGAATGTCGCAGACATGCCTCCTGACAGACCGACTCTCCCGGTAACTCGAGAGTGTCTGCTTGCTGTGCAAAGGGCGGATCCAACGCTTGTGAAGTGTTACAATCAGGTGGTGAGTGGTGACAAAGCAAGGGGTGAAAAGGTAGTTTACAGTCTGGATAAGGAATTATTGGTGCATAAATGGTCCCTCACTGCTACTGCTGAAACTGACTGGAGCGTAGTTTATCAGATAGTCGTGCCTGTTCTCTATCGTCAACATGTGCTGGCCGTAGCGCACGAGAGTCAGTGGTCAGGTCATTTAGGAGTGACTAAAACAGGGGTCTCCAACCTTTCTCCATCTGAGAGCTACTTTGAAAAAATGAAAGTAGCCAAGAGCTACTTGCATCGCATCGCTTACATTTATTCACATAGCACTCATCAGTTGAATTAAGCTACTTTTGTACACGTGTGAAATTGCAATACCTAAAGCTTATCAAAAATCTTAACTTCACATCAAGGTCCAATTTCATGTAGATTTCATGACATTCATTTCAGAAAAAGCTGCTTCACAAAGGTCTGTAGAGCCAAATAAAGCAGACATTTTCACTACTGCTTGGTGAATGTTCTTATAGTTTTCTGGGTCTACAAGGCTCCAGAAATGTTCTGAGTTTTGCTGAGACTTAAGCTGAACATGATTTTGGAGATTTATAACCTCCATCTCCACAGGATTGACACTGAACAGTGCAGCCATCTTTTTCTTCTTCTTCGTCTTGACATTAAATTATAAACCATAATAAATCAAGTGTATAGGTCTAGCCTCCCTATATCTGTGTGTGAAATTGTTCCATCCTCAAAAACAAAAAACGAATGCTTCTGCAGTCTAGCTGCAGCTTCTAGCAACGGTCTTCTGTTCAAAAAAAGGACACTGAATGTCCTGAATGTGGCATCACAAACATGACTTGAGTCTGAACACAGCAGACAACAGGAGTATTTACAACAGCATTATAAAAACAAAAATAGTGCATGTGGGTGCACACTTACATTCTCTGTCTTACTGTTGCATAAATCCCATGAATGTATGAGATTAAATTAGCTTCATCATATCTCAATCAGTGATTAAGTGAATAATAACGTTTCTATCAGGTTACTATCAGCCTGTCACTCTTATTAGTAGTTATTTTTCAGGAGGGGGCGGGGTTTGGAGGAACAGAGGAGACGGTGATCGCGGAAGCTTTCCTCCTGCCTTCACAAACTTTACACACGTATTTATCAACTGAAAATAGCAAAAGGACATTCATACTCTGCAATCCAAGACTTGTGACTAGTGTTTTTCAAAAACACAAATCCCTGCTGTGTGTCTCTGAGCCGCAGCGACGCGGACTGATTCAGAGCGGGTCATTCTGCTGTTGGTTCTGGACTGGTGTTGGTGGATAAAGAAGACTGCTCCGTGTGTGGTGTCGCTGTGCCGCTGTCACATCTGTTCGTTGATCTCTGCGTCACGGACCAATTTTATATTCGTGTGACAGAAACAATTCTAAAATAAAAAACCGCTATTGTCCAGCCGCGGCCAAAAAATCAAGAAGCAACATTACTACGCTATAATCGATAATCGAGCGGCGAGCTACTGAAAAGCTGCCCGCGAGCTACCGGTAGCTCGCGATCGACGTGTTGGAGACCCCTGGACTAAAACATACCAGCTTGTTCTCAAACACTTCTTTTGGCCAGGATTAAAGAGAGATGTGGCTAATTACTGTCGCTGCTGCCATGTGTCAGATCGTCGGTAAACCAAATCAAATAATCCCTCAGGCCCCGTTACAACCCATACCTGCCATAGGGGAGCCTTTTGATAAAGTGATCATAGACTGTGTTGGTCCACTACCTCGAACAAAGAGTGTACAGCAATATTTACTCACCATAATGTGCGCCTAAACTCGTTTTCCCGAAGCTGTCCCATTGAGAAACATTACATCCACGGCTGTAGTCAAAGCTTTGACAAAGTTCTTCTCCACGTTTGAGATCCCACGTATAATACAAAGTGACCAGGGGACTAACTTTAAATCCAAACTGTTTAAACAGGTCCTCCAAACGCTGAATGTGAAACATGCTGTTTCCAGCGCGTATCATCCCGAGTCACAGGGGGCTTTAGAAGAGTGGCATCAGACATTAAAAAGCATGCTCAGAAAATACTGTTTAGAAACAGAAAAAAATTGGGATGAGGGAATTCCATTCGTCTTGTTTGCAGCCTGTGAAGCTGTCCAGGAATCCTTAGGATTTAGTCCTGCGGAGCTCGTTTTCGGTCACACGCCCCGCAGCCCCCTTAAAATCTTGCATGATGAGTTCCTGTCGGTTCACTCTTCTCCGAGAAAAACGTATTAGATTACGTTAGTCAGTTCCGTGAGCGTTTGCACCGTGCAAACTCTCTCGCCAAAGAGTCTATAGGTTACTAACGTAACCCCAGTTCTCAGAGTAACATGAAGTGAGATGTCTCACTATGGGATGCGCCTCAACGCGTATGCACCAGAAGCATCAATCTCATTACGCCAATCCTGATTGGCTGGTGATCTTGACGACTACGTCAGGGAATCCACCCACCTTTAAGTAGCTTGCGCTACGTCGCAGCGTCATTCAAAATAAGCACCTCTTCTCGCTTCGCCTCAGCAAGAAGGGCCGTCTGGTGAGACATCTCACTTCATGTTACTCTGAGAACTGGGGTTACGTTAGTAACCTATAGTTCTCATTCATAACACTCCGTTCGATGTCTCACTATGGGATATTGAGACTCCCGTATTGCTAGACATGCTTATCTCGAAAATCACCAACACAAAACAGTACTTAACAGGTAGAACCCTGTCCCAACACGGGGCCCAGCACTGCGCGGGCCACACTTGGAGCAGAGACATCTAGCCTGTAAAAGCGGACAAAGGTGAGCGGCGAGGACCAGCTCGCTGCTGCACAAATGTCCTGAATGGAAACACCCTTGAACAAAGCCCAGGATGTAGCCAGTCCACGAGTAGAATGAGCACGCAGGCCCGTTGGTGCCTGCAAACCCTGACTCGTATAAGCCAGAGCTATCGCCTCCACAATCCAGTGGGAGAGCCGTTGCCTGGTAACGGGCTTGCCCTTATGAGGGTTAGCCCAAGATACAAAGAGTTGGTCATTGCATCGAAACTCTTTTGACCTGTCCATATAAGTGCGCAAAGCACGAACTGGGCACAGCAAATTCGGCCGCTGTTCTTGTTGGGGTGAAGCAGCCTTCAGTGGTTGAAGGTTCGAGCCCCCTCCGCTCCGTTCGTTTGATGAGTGGTCTGCTGTAAAAAGGAACGGCTCAGACGCAGAGATATGAGGTTTAACAATAAGCTGATTTAATGGTAAAAACAACAGTACAATATACGAAGTACTTCGGGCCTTGGCTCTTACTACCGTGCGATGTATGTATCAGACAGTCAGACAGAACAAAGGCCCCGAGCGTACAGAATTCATAATATTTATGCCCACAAACGGAGAGGAGTTGTGTGGGAGGAGTTGTGTCGGTTGCTCCTTCCTAGGTGTTCATCCATTGGTGGACTCACTCCTGGGCGAGCCCTAGGCAGTGAATCAGAGTGAGTTAGCCATCGACGAGGTCTAAACAGCGAATCAGAGTGAGTCAGCCATAAGTGTGGGAACTTTGGATCTCCTGCGCCGCCGATCAGTCCCAGGTCATATTTTATGGCAGCCATAAAATAAACAATTCTGGGTCGCACGGGGGTGAGGTACCAATCCTTATCTTCGTTTATCCTCAGCACCTGGCCGTACCACTCCGCATCCCAATCTTTCTCTCAGAACAATCTCTGCATAGACTCAATGGTGTCAGTTTTATTACCTTTCTCCTACAACCCCCCCATGCTCCTATCCGGCCCATTAAAAACCCGGGGGGGTCGACTGGAACCTCAACATTCCTAAGTCAACGCACACACAATTGACCAGATCAAACAAAACAAAATAAGAACACTTGGTCTAGTTTCATAAGTATACATTTTACACAGACAAAGTTATAATTATTAAAACAGGTTATAATTATTGGAACAGGTTATATAGGATATACAGGTTACTTTATTCTTCAGAGGAACATAGCGGTGAAGGAAATGCCTCAAGGTCAATGGGGGTGCATGAGCCAACCACCTTGGGCACAAAGGCCGGGTTGGGCTTCAGCAATACTCTCATTTGCCCCGGGGCAAACTGAGTACATGAAGGATGCACAGAGAGCGCTGAATGTCACTGACTCGTTTGGCAGATGCCAGAGCCAGTAACAACACTGTCTTCAGTGACAGGTGTTTCATGTCAGCGTCTTCCAGGGGTTCAAATGGAGGTCGAGCGAGCCCATCTAAAACCACTGTCAAGTCCCACAGGGGCACCAGTGACCTGGAAACGAGGAGGAGCCTGCGGGCCCCTTTCATAAAACGGCAGACCAAGGGATGTTGGCTAGCCGTCTTCCCTCAAAGCCCACATGGCATGCGGCAATAGCAGCCAGGTACCACTTTGATCGTGGAGAAAGCTCTGTGTTTATCAATCAGATCCTGTAGAAATGATAGAATCACACCGACAGGGCATTGAAAAGAGATGTGTCCCTTTTGAAGGCACCACTCCTCAAACACCCTCCACTTACAGTCATAGAGAGACCTGGTGGAGGAAGCCCTTGCACTCTGAATAGTGTTTATCACCTTCTGAGGGAGCCCCACTGTACTCAGATTATACCACTCACGGGCCAGGCCCATAGTGCCAGGCGCTCTGGTGTGGGTGAAAAATCATCCCCCCGCCTGAGATAGTATGTCCCTGCGTAGCGGGAGCTGCCACGGCTGCCCCACAGCAGCTGATATATCTCCGCCAGCCAGTACATTGCAGGCCAGTGTGGAGCTATCAGGATCAGTGTGTGGCGATGTTCTCTCACTCTGGCCAGAGTTGGAGGTATTAGAGCCAGGGGTGAGAACGCGTACAGAAGGACCGGGGGCCAAACGTGTGCGAGCGCGTCCACGCCTAACGGTGCGTTTAGATCGCGCATGAAAAGAACAGCTGACATTGAGCATTTTCTTTGATGCGAACAGATCTACCGCGGCCCGGCCGTAACGCACCACAGCGACTCACAATCGTTGGATGTAGAGTCCAGTCTGCATATAATGGTGCACCTCTGGACAGCAGATCTGCCCGAGGTTCATCACTCCCGGTACGTGTGTCGCTCTCAGAGAGAGGAGACGTCCGCAGCTCCATAAGATCAGTTTGCGTGCCAGCATGTGTAACTGGAGAGAACGCAAACCCCCTTGGCGTTAATATACGATATTGTGGTCGTGTTGTCTGTCCTCACGAGGACATGATGTCCCTGAGAAAAGGCAGAAAGCGTCTTAGGGTGAGAAACACGCTAGAGCTCCAGATAATTTTATGTGTGACGTTGGAGGTCTCTGCTCCAGAGACCCCTCACAGGTCGACCTTCGTATATACCCCCACAGCCCGTCAGACATGCGTCCGTGGTGACCACTTTCACGATAGGACAGCACCATAGGCACGCCTCGTACTAGGAAAGTCGGTGCAGCCAGTGGCGCAATGCCGTTACGAATTCCACAGTGACCATCACTCTCCGCGCGCCATGACGCACGGGGTCTAGTCTGAGGGCAGCTATCCAGTGCTGAAAATTCCCTCATGTGTAAGTGGCCCAGTCATACCACCAGGATGGCTGACGCATGAGCCCCAGTAACCGCAGACATGATCTGAAGAGAAACATATTTGCGTGGCTGGAAATGAGCGAGGCAAGCCTGAAGGCTTTCACTCTCTCCGCTGACAGGCGGGCTGTAAAGGGCACCGAACTCAGACGTAAGCCAGGAAGAGCACAGACTGGGCTGGGGACAACATGCTCTTTTCTGCGTTTATTACAAAAACCCAGGTCGAGCAGGTGTTTCACGAGGGTATTCGTCTGCGTAATACCTCCTGCTCGACTGTGCCAGAAGGAGCCAGTCGTCTAAATAGGTTGCCAGGCGAATACCCTGTTGTCTTAACGGGGCTATTGCTGCCGTACATCGCACAAACACCCGTGGGCTGAGAGACAGACCGAAGGGAAGCACTCTGTACTCGTAACAGACACCCCGAAAAGCGAACCTCAGATATTTCCTGTGTGGATAATATACTGGGATGTGAAAATACGCGTCTTTCAGGTCGATTGATGTGAACCAATCGTCCTGACGCACGAGACGCAGCAGGGATGTGTGAGTGAGCATCCGGAATTTGTATTTTCTGAGATACTTGTTCAGAGCCCTGAAATCCAGGATAGGGCGAATTCCATTTCCTCCCCGTTTGGGAACGAGGAAGTATTTGGAATAGAAGCCGCTCTGACTCTGTCCGGAGGGTACAATGGATATGGCTTTCTTTTCTAGTAGCGAGAGAATCTCCTGCTCTAGAATGTGAGCCGACGCTCCCCGGGCTTGTGATTGCACAATGCCCGAGAAGTGAGGGGGGGTGACAGCGAATTGGAGTCTGTAGCCCCGTGATATCGTCTTGAAAACCCAAGCAGAGCATGTGAGCATCTTCCACCTTTCGCTCCTCAAAGCGAGTGGAGACGTAATAATTTCTCTGTTGCTTGTACTCTGTGTCTTTATTGGTTGTGTTATGGGGCCCTCTAGTGTCTGAACACGGTGGCATCCCAGGCTGACAACCTCGGTCGACACTGCGCATGCGCGCGGCGATGGTGCGTTCACAGACCCGGTCACCGTCCGCTTTCCGAGAGAGGCGACAGCCACTCTCAGAAGCGGAGCAGTCACCTGACTGTTTATTGTTATCATTGTTTTTCTTTTCATTATTTTTGACTGAGCCCTTGGCTTTAAGCCTGGAAACGACAGTGGAAAATATTTTATTGGAAAACAATGACATGTGTTTGTGCGACTTGAACGAGCAGCAGGAACCGCTGCCTGTTACGTGAAGTCTATCTTCCTCATGGCGCGAACTGGAGGATGACGTTCTGGCATCACTCGAGGCGGCGGGAAGACGGGGGCGTGGTTGCACCCCGGAAACACATGAGCTTTGAATACGTGTGGAACACGGTCCGGGGCTGGAAAACAGGGAGCTTCCAGCCCTTTCACCAAGGAGAGGAGGGAAGGCTGTCAGGCCGCTCACTTCTCTTTTCCTCACTTGATGGCCGAAGGTCTGGGCCGGCTGTGCCTGTGCGGCTGCTGCCGGAACCGGGGACTTTCTTGGCCAGCTCGTCCTCGCCTCATGTCTGGGCGGGAGAAGGGCGGGCTGTGGCTTTTGGGGAAGACAAAGCTGGAGAGCCTCATCCTCCTTCTTTTTAGCCTCACACCGCTGCTGCATTGAAGCCAGAGCGGTGCCAAATATGCCCTCGGGGACAATCGGCACGTCCAAGACGTCCTCTTTTCCCCGGTCCGGGAGGTTCGTCAGGTTAAGCCACCTGGCTCTCTCCTGTACCACCATCATCCCCAGCGATTTGCCTGTGGCTTGGACTGCACAGCGCTGCACCCGGAAACAAATGTCCGTGATCGCTGTGATTTCTTCCCATACGGCCGGCTCAGGTTTGTTCGTCATGTCTTCACAGAGCTCCGCCTGGTAAGCGGTTAGCAACGATGAGACATTGAGCGCCCAGACGGACAAAGCTGCCGCTTTGTAAGCCCGTTCGGTCATTGCTGACTGGAACCGGTCCGCTTTTGTCGGCAGTGTGGGGTTACTGCTAGGAGCCGCAGACAGCCGCGGTTGGAGGTGGGCTGCCACAAGCGGCTCCATAGGAGGCATGCGGAACAAGCCGAGCTTCTCCATGCCCTCAAAGTCCAGAGAGGAGGCTCCCTGGATTGGGGCCTTGCTGCTGAAAGGGCGGTCTCTCCACCAGACAGACACCTCGTCTAGCAGCTCTGGAAACACCGGGAGAAGTTGCCTCGTCAGCCTCGCGGCTTGGGGCAAGTTCTTTCCCTCATAGCGAGACCTGGAGGTCTCCTTGGCTACTTCAGGCCAAGGGATGTCCAGTCTGGACGCAGCACGTTGACACACGGCCTGCAAGTCCATGCTGAGGTGGGGCAGAGATGGCGCGCTTTCGCCTGGGGGAGCGGACACCGCCTCCGGCTTGGCAGCCTGAGCAGACGAGACGAAGATGTCATCTTCGTCCTCGTCCGAGTCGGATAAGAGGAACTCAGAGGTATCCTCTTCATCCTCCTCCATGTAGTCCAGCTCCAGGACAACCTCCGCGGGTGGGGCCACGGTAAGGTCCAGTCGGGAGCCCCAGCCTGTCACAGCGCGAGGCTCCCTTCCCGCGGCTGCCGCCGCCGCCGTTGAGCCCCAGCTTGACACAGCGCGGGGCTCAACACCCGTGGCGGTCGCCACCATGCCTCGATCGCCGGTCGGCAAATCGACAGGCATGAAGGGGTCTTGTCCCGACAGGCTAGCTTGGTGCGCTAGCCGTCGGCGGAGGCTCTTTGTGGTGAAACGGGCACAGTGCCCGCACGCACCGGGGGCGTCGATAGCCTCCTGGGCATGTTGCAGCCCGAGGCAGGACGAGCAGACCTGGTGTGAGTCCCAGAGCCGAGCCTCCGAACCTCCGTCTCCTCTGGTGTGAGGGAGAGAAGGGTCCATCATCGTTAGCCGGGGTGTCGGCGTGGAGGGACAAACTAGCAACAGGTATGTTACTGTTTGCGGGAAAAAATCAAAACCTTACCGTTATTTGTGGAAAAAAACGGCAGGGTAGATTTCGGTATTAACTGGTGTGTTAATATGAAAAAATCCCGTGCGAAGCAAAAGTAGCCGGCAAGCGTCCGGCGACCGAAAGTTAGCTTTGTGGTTCAGTCTGTGGACCGTTAAGCTAGCCTGGCTACTGATATTCTTTATTTGAGATGTGCTCCGAAGCGAGAAGAGGTGTTTGAATGACGCTGCGACGTAGCGCAAGCTACTTAAAGGGTGGGTGGATTCCCTGACGTAGTCGTCAAGATCACCAGCCAATCAGGATTGGCGTAATGAGATTGATGCTTCTGGTGCATACGCGTTGAGGCGCATCCCATAGTGAGACATCGAACGGAGTGTTATGAATGAGAACTCTCTCCGCTTCCCAAGCCGTTATGAAGTGAAATTACGACCGTGCGGCTGTCCAGCGGCATTTCAAAATAGGTGATAAAGTCCTAGCCTTATTGCCCATTCCTGGTTCTGCTCTCTCCGCCAAATTCTCCGGTCCGTACGATATCCACGATTGTCTGAGTGACACTGATTATGTCATCTGTACTCCGGACAGAAGGCGTAAAACACGCGTTTGTCACGTAAACATGCTAAAACGTTATCATCCTAGAGAGGCAGCCGGAAGTCCGCCGATAGTGGTGCATAATGAACAGGTCGCTGTTTCCGCTCTGATAGTCACGGAGGCTCCTGAACCATCCGATGATGGTCTAGTGATGCGTTCTCATCACCAGCCGGGTGCCCGTCTGTGTAATTCCGAGATGCTAAAAGCATTGCCGTCCCAGTTAAGTCACTTGTCAGAGGAGCAGCAGCGTGACGTAACTCATTTGGTAGCTAGTTTCCCATGCCTTTTCAATGATGTCCCGACTCAGACTACGGTGATTAAACATGACATTGATGTCAAAGGTGCGAGGCTGATTAAACAGAATCCTTATCGCGTTAATCCCACGAAACGTGCTCTTATGAAGCAGGAAACCGACTATCTCTTACAAAATGGTTTGGCCATGCCCAGTTTAAGCCCCTGGTGCTCTCCGTGCATTGTGGAAGCTAAATCGGATGGATCTCCGCGATTTATTACCGATTTCCGTAAGGTTAATGCTGTTACTATGTTAGATTGTTATCCGTTGCCGCGGATGGAGGATTGCATTGATAATTTAGGCACTGCCAAATATGTAAGTAAACTGGACATGCTTAAAGGCTATTGGCAGGTACCCCTAACTGAGCGTGCCTCTAACATTTCTGCATTTGCCACACCTGATAACTTCATGCAATATACCGTTATGGCCTTCGGTATGTGTAACGCTCCTGCAACCTTCCAGAGGTTGGTAAATACCGTTTTAACCGGTATAAGTAACTGTAACGAGTATTTGGATGATCTCATTGTGTACACTCCCACCTGGGAGATGCACATGCAGATCTTGGGCATCTCTCAAGTAAATCTGGCGAAATGTGAGTTTGGAAAAGCCACTGTCACCTACTTAGGCAAACAGGTTGGTCAAGGCCAGGTCCGTCCAGTAGAAGCTAAGGTTACTGCGGTAAAAGACTGTGCTGCACCTTCCACTAGGAGCGCCCTACGCAGGTTTCTCGGTATGGCATGTTATTACCGCAGTTTCTGTCGCAACTTTTCCACTGTAGCCCAGCCGTTAACAGCGTTGATAAGTCCCAAAGTGGATTTTGTGTGGACTCCGGAGTGCCAACGCGCCTTTGACTGCGTAAAAACTCTGCTATGTCACGCCCCTGTGCTCGCCACTCCTGAACTCTGTAGGCCTTTTAAACTAGAGGTGGATGCCAGTGCAGTGGGGGCAGGTGCAGTCCTATTGCAGGAGGATGCTGATGGTGTTGATCATCCAGTTTGTTACTTTCTCTTAAGTTCAACAAGCACAGCTCAGATATTCTACAATCGAGAAAGAGACCCTTGCTTTGTTATTAGCTCTGCAGCATTTCGAGGTTTATGTTGGATCCAGCCCTTTGCCAGTGGCCGTGTTTACTGATCACAATCCCGTCGTATTCTATCTCGCATGTACAATCACAATCAGCGTCTCATGCGATGGGCTCTGATCGTGCAAGACTACAACATAGACATCCGTCATAAAAAGGGCTCAGACAATGTGTTGGTTTTAGTGATGTTCGTGTGTGTTATTAGGTAGGTTTGTTAGTAGGCTTGGTTAACAAAACCATAGGTTTGTGTCTTAAGGGAGGGGGTGTTACGGCTGCTGCTTCCTCTCTGCCCATTAACCTGTCTGTGATTGTTTGCAGCTGTGTGTGTGTGTGATATGTATATGAGCTGTGCCGTTGCCCAGACGTCATTGGATGCTGGCTTCCTGTCCCTCCCCCGGTAGGCATGACCGAAGATCCGAAGGTCTGGATTGGAGCATGCCAGGCCAGACTCTCCAATCCCCGCGCACCCTTTCCGGCGACAGCTATTAAGACCGTGTGCACCGTGTTAGTCGAGAGAGGTCTGAATCTGTGTCAGACGTCTCTCAATATCCTCTCTGAACATTCTATGCTAGTGTTGTTAATGGTGGTTAACAAGTTGTGCTAAAGTGTGTAATCTTGTGAACTCGGTTTATATTGAGGAACCACATTGACTGTGGTTCATTTGTTCCCAGGCTGTGTTTTATAACAGCCTATATTTTGTTAGCCCAATTTATCTTCCACTTTAGAAGTGAGGTTTCTTTTGTTTGTTTGGTTTGTGTAACATGTGATACAACTCTTAGTTAAAGAGTCTTCCTCAGTTCCATTTGTGTTCGTTTAAACTGCTGCCTTTGTGGCTTTTGTTTTGATTGTGGCTGTTGTTGGCAACTTTATTGTATTCACTCATTAAAACTACTTCCTATTTTACCAAATACAACTGGTTAAATGTTAACTTCCACGAGCCGGTACGTAACACAACCCATCAAACCTTGGGATTGGTGATTCTTTGACATATCCAAGACTGTGATTAAAAAAAAAAAAAGCTGACCCCCCCCAACATTTATTTTATGGAAAATAACTGCCTTTTTGTGCATGTTTTTCATAGAAAATGTGAATTCATGGTTTCAAACTGGCAGTTAAAGGGTTAAAATCCTGAAAATAATGTAATATTTGGTATTTTTGATCAGGACTGAAATTGATTGAAAGATTTAACCCAAAAGGTTTAAAATAAATCTGTTATAGCAATTTTTGGAAGTGGACATTTTTGTCCCGAATGACTAATGTGAGTTTTTTGTTTAATCTGATTCTGTGCAAAAAATAATAATCAACCAAAATCAATGTTGTTGCTAATCTTTGACATATCCAAGACTGTGATTAAAAAAAAAGCCGACCCCCCCCCAACATTTATTATATGGAAAATAACAGCCTTTTTGTGCATGTTTTTCATATAGAACGCGAATTCATGGTTTCAAACTGGCAGTTAAAGGGTTAAAATCCTGAAAATAATTTGATATTTTTGATCAGGACTGAAGTTGATTGAAAGATTTAGCCCCAAAAAGTTTTAAAAAAATATGAATCTGTTGTCATTTTAGAGCAGTTTTTGGAAGTGGACATTTTTGTCCCGAATGACTAATGTGTGAGTTTTTTTGTTTAATCTGATTTTGTGCAAAAACTAATAATGCAAAAAAATCAATTTTGTTGCTAATCTTTGACATATCCAAGACTGTTATAAAAAAAAAAGAGCCAGTCCCCAGATATGTATTTTATGGAAAATAACTAATTTTCTCTGTTTTCATCATGAAAAAAAACAGCGGTTTCATGTATTCAAAATGGCATTTAAAGGGTTAAAATCCTGAAAATGATTACATTCTTGGTATTTTCTATTAGGGCGGAAATTCCTTTAAAGATTGAACCCAAAACAGTTGTGAAAAAAACCTTTTAATATAATGTTTTTATCAAAGTCTTTTGCAGTGGACATTTTTGTCTCGAATGACTAATTTGCGTAGTCCAATCGAATGATACCGGAGGGTTAATTTTTTCACAAAGCTCTTCTTTTTGTTTTCCCTCAAGCAAGGTTTGAGCTACTGCACATTTATGCACTCCTTGACAACCTCTCAATCAGTAAATGTTTTTTTGTTTTGACCCAAAATCCAAGCCACTCTTGAGGGAACATTCATTAGCACGTTGTTGGGCAGTGAATTAATGGGTCAAGACCATAGACTGTATATATAAATGGACGTAGTGTCCGTGACGTCACCCATAGGATTCTGCAGAGTTGCCGAGAAGCCTAAAGTAGGCGGTGTCGGCCACTAACGGCTCGACAGTGACGTCAGAGTCTAACTCCCCGCCTGCTCCAAATAAGGGCAAAGAGGCGGGACCTACTGCCACCGAGCAGGACGTTCCAGAGCTAGCTGAGACAATGCTAACATGCTCAGCAGTGATGCTAGCCGGCTAACCTACGTCTGTTGCTCCCGGTCTGCACATTTTAAGTTGCTTAAGGTAAGTTAACATGAAACTATTCAGCAAAACTTTCAATAATAATCTAAGGTATTGAGTTTTGGGATAATACTTACAAATCTTAAAATGCCTTCAGGTGTCTAAAATATATATTTTGTGGTAAATTCAACAGTGGATCCAGCAAAGATTCAAATATGTGCATGATTTTAGTTATTGATTTTTGCTGTACTTAATATATTTGAAAACTCAAGTCAAGCTTAGTTACATGTGATGGTAGCTAGTTAGTGCTCTTACCTGTGTGCCTCCTCCACAACCAGACTGTATTCAAACTCTTAAGTACCAGTTCTATCTACTTTACTTTAAACAATTAAAAAGACAAAATCAACTAAATGTATTGAAATAACAATCTTCATGTTAGGTGCCTCTTCTTCTTTTAAATTAAACTTTCAGACACAGCATCCTCTGGTCTGTCTGCATCACCTGGAAACTTTAAACAAACAGATAGTAAGTAACAGTGTTGGTCACAGACTTTTTACATGCAAACGTCATGTCATAATCTTTTTGATTATCCTTAAAAAAAAGTGCTGGATATCACAGCCCTTACTGTATCTTATCAGTTGGATTGTGTCTTATTGTATAGTTGGGGTCCTTTTTAATTTACTGTTACTTTGGAATAGTTGTTCATGAGACAGTCAAATTAAATATGTCCTATGCCATATTCACATTCATTTGTAACACACACGTAAGGTTAAAAGACAAACATCTTTAACAAATGTAATGCAATGAATAAGCTTAATGTCACAGAAGCACAAATAAGTCATATCTATATTTTAAACAAATCATTTCCTTGTCCCTAAAGCATTGACTACGCTATTTTTCGTCCTTAAAGTGCTTGTGACACGGTTTTCCCCCATCATCCAAACCATTAATTTCAGTAAATAATGTCCCCTTGAAACCGTTACTGAAGTGATTTTTGAAAATGTGTACTTTGATAACCGTTAATCTGCCCTTCAATGTGACCATATTGGATCTTCTCTGGGTCTGCTCTGGGATTCTTAAACTCCCGCGAAAAGGTGTGCCGCGTCACAGAGGAAGACGAACGCTTCCGGAGTCCAGTTCTGTATGCAAACAAACGATGGCGCACACAGCAGCAAGCTCCGACAGCGATTGTAGTTTAATTTTGAATGTGTCTGAGAGCTCATATGAGGATGAAGCATCTGATAGTGATAGCCTCGTAGACGATATTGACTATATGCCCTACAGATTCGAACCATATGCCATCATCCTCTTTCCCTCCCTCGCGCGCGCACACACACACACACACACACACACACACACCACACACACACCACACACACACACACACACACACACACCACACACACACACACACACACACACACACACACACACACACACACACACAACCCACACACACACACACACACCACACACACACACACACACACACACACACACACACACACCACACACACACACACACAGAGAGAGAGTATCCTAAAAAAACACATCACGTTTAAAGGTTGTTGTTCTTACCTGAGTTTTCTCTTGTTGCTCGAAGTAGGCACTTCGGGGGCGTTTAGCTGGGGGGTTGGCGAAGTCTTTGGGGCCTTTACGGATTTGGGAAGGCATGGGAAAGAGTAGGCACTGCTGACGGCTTCAGAATCCGTCTTCGCGAAAAATCAATCCCAGTTTCAGCCATCAACAAAGGCCTTTCCTCGAAATTCTCGGCCAGAAAGTGGGCGCTGCATATGTAGGTCGATGTGGGGTTCATCACAGACCAGCCAGCCCTTGTGTTCTGCACGTTTTTCTCCCATGTGCGCTGACGCTTGACATCCGTTGGAAAGCTATGTATGCTGATGTTAAGTTCCTCATTTGCTGTATTGGAACAGCCAGACACAACGCATCGTCGAACCATCTCTACGCGTGACAAATCCCTTCTGTCCCTGTCTGGCTCAATGGGAGCAGAATAAATATGGCCCTTTCTGACGCACTTCCGCCTTCGTCCCGAAAAAGGAAACTGAGTGAAGGACTTTTCCCGCGATATTCGAAATTATTGATATTTATCAATACGGTATCGCAAATTCATTTTTAAACTGATGGTTCGAGATGACTAGTAGCCCAACATTGCATTGCACAACAATAGGTGGGATGGTGTCACAAGCACTTTAAATGCAGGCATTAAGTTACATGTTCACGATCTGCTGCCGCAATAAGTTGGTTTCTCCAGTGTAATGATAATAAAATGCTTAGTAAGTATTGGTAATAATATTAATAAAAACAACAAGGTTTGGGTTCGTTCGTTTATTATGATGGTAACGTTAACCAGTAAGCTTCAATAATCAACTCCAGCTCAACAAACCATATTGCAATATCTACGTTAACGTTATTTCTGGAACCATCTGGGAATGTGAGATTCATATTTTTCAGATACACAGATCTTATAGTGAGGTTAATCTCATAATACAGTACGCTGCTCTTCAACACTAATGTGACGTTAGCTGTCTGCATCGTCGAGCATAGCGAATTTAAATAAAAAATATCAATGCATGGGTCATTGACGGATAAGACTTTTCAATAGGCCAATTTTTAAATACAAAAAATAAGGATATATTTGGCCATTGTTCAAACATTTGGAATGTAGTGTACACATGCATTTATGCAAAACCGCCAAATTAAGAGATTTTAGTGTTTTTAAAGTTGAATTAATAGATCATGGCCTTAATAAAAGTCATTTGGGGCGACCGTAATTTATCCCAAAATTAATATATTTCCTTAAGATTACTAATATTTTAACAGGTATCAGTAATTAAATATACATCTTAAGAAAGACAGGCTTGTGTGCCCTTTAATTTTTTGTAAACCATGATTTCACAAGTTTATTCTATAATGGCAGTGTCTCCCTCGTAATGCAGTACAATACCCATCTTTGCTCTAAAACCCATAAAACTGATTTAAAATGTGTACAGATAGTATCCACTTAAGCATAGTATACCATTGATTAATATTTGATCCAAAACTGATGGATATTCTATTTTTAATTTAGTACCGTTATTGACAATCATTGGTTACCCCGCATGACAGATGGTCGCCCCAAATGATGAGAAAACCGCATGTAGTTAAAAGTCTATTTAAAATGTACACAATACAGTTCAGACGAAAGAAAACTGAACAAAGTTTTTATTACAATAAAAAAGAACATTCAAATATTAAACATTAACATAACATTTTAATTCAAAACATTAAACATTTAAAAAGTTAAAGTGCAATGCACATTACATGCATCAGGAACGTTGCATGAACTTTGCAGAAACAAACATTTCACAAATTTCTCTCTCTCTCTCTCATTTTTTCTAAACAGTATAGAGGAAGACTGCAGGAGAAAAAGAGAGAGATCAGAGAGAGACACAAAAATAAATTGTGTGTAATTTGTTGGGGATCAAAATTTGTTTTACAAAAGATTGTGTGATCATGGAGAGTAGCCGGTTGAACCGCCGACTGCCTGAGGCAAGAAGCTATCCAAGACAACCCCCACCCCCCCCCAACACACACACACACACACACACACACACACAACACACACACACACACACAAAAGACTTCAAGTCATCCCTAAGCATTGTTTTCTGTCTTCCCTTATCACCATCCACACACATCCCCTACAAAATGACATGAGGTTGATTCATATTTGAGCCAAAACTGATGGATATTCTATTTTGTGTCTATTTAAAATGTACACAATACAGTTCAGACGAAAGAAAACGGAACAAAGTTTCACAATAAAAAAGAACATTCAAATATTAAACATTAACATAACATAAAAACATTAAACATTTAAAAAGTTAAAGTGCAATGCACATTACATGCATCAGGAACGTTGCATGAACTTTGCAGAAACAAACATTTCACAAATGTGTGGACCCTGGTAGTCAAGAATGAACAATTTCAATAATAAAAAGTAAACAGAGTTGAATCAAAGTAAGTATTTAAACCCAGGTATTTCTGAACTTGACCCAGTCTTGGCAAGTCAGCTTTGAGAAGCGTGAGGTTGCTGGCTCAGGGTCTGAGATGGCAGCGTGAATATCTTTCCTAAAGTAGAAAATTACATCTGGAGTTTGTGGCCACATGAACAGGTTCTTGTCACCAGACTGCCGCATGCAGCTGACCTGCAGTTCCTCTCCCACAACCTTGAGGACCTGGCCTACATATGGAAGCTCATCGTAGGTACAATCACAAACTTGCCACACAGATCTAGAACACTTTCTTGTTCCCTAGGTGGCTCAGGAAGAGACCGGGGTTGATTCTCAGTGTGGTGCACGGTGTTTCTCAGGTCTACTGTTACTGGCTTGTAACAAGGGCATGGACTCATCTCTAAGCGCTTGCAGAAGCATGACACCTCCCTGTGAGTGATCTTTGCAGGCTGTGAAGACACAACCTGGTGTATCTTAAAGGTGCCCTTCACAGCCTGCAAGCTGCCAGGAATCAGCTCGTCGCAGCTTTCGATGCTCTCTCTGCTTACCCAATAGTAAGTGATACTTGAGCCTAATCTTTTGTTCAGCATCTCATACAGATCCTGTGGCGTCTGAAGCTCACCACCTCTGTGAACGTAGAGATCCGCTTCTCTCTTTATTGCCCCACCAATCCCATCTGGGGCCCCTTTTCCATGGGATTTTTCAGAGTAATTCCAGGTCACATTTGTGAATCCAGAGAGGAAAGGCACAGTACTGAGGAGGTAAAAGTTGTTTTTATTACGGTACTGTGTAACCGGCCCATCACTCAGAATGTGGAGACTTGTGATCTGTGGGAAGGTTTCCCGAAGCTCTCTCAAAATGGGTTCTAGGTGGGCCCACACTGCCCGTTCGTCGTGGCGGAGGCTGTCAGACAATGTTGCGTATGATTTTATTCCATGGACAGTGTACAGGACCAAAGTGTGGATAGTAGCCTGCTGTCTACTGCCTCCAAAATGAAATGCCATTCCATCTTTTTCCTTCCCCTGTAACCTCTGGATGCAGCGTTCCACTTGTCTCTCCGTTTTTTTTTCTCCCTCTCTGAAATCTCATCCGACTTCAAATATGGAATCTTGCCCTGTTGTTTTCTTCTATGGTAGCTGAAACAATAGTGTATAATGTTATACTGATTCTGGTGGGCTAAATCACATACAAATTTAAGTTCAATATATTACAGAAAAGGTTATTCCTAATCCTACTAACATGACAGTTTGAAATACACCAGAGAAAGATAAGGATAATAATAATAATTCATTTATTTTGTATAGCAGAGAAACATAGATATACTACATGTTACATATAGTTTTTTACCTTTCTCTTTTCCTGGCAAGATAGTCGGCTCTTACTGTAGGGTCTGCATTGACCCGCTGCCTGTAGCAAGCAGTCTTCTCTTTGCTTGTTTTTGCCATCTAGAAAATAGGTTAAACTAGTTAAACATGACTAATAAATGTACAATTACCTAAATGGAATGTCATGCTATACAGTTTTTAAATATTTCTCATAAGATTGTACAAAATAAAAAAGAAGAAAAAGAATGTACTGAAAATTTGACTGAAAATTTGAAAAATATATGTTAAAGTATACAAAGTTATGATAAAACAAAGAACTTTATGTATATAAAACATGAATACAATATAAATATACAGAAACTACAAATACAGGACATATATCTATCATCTAAAACACTCAGCAGTGGTCGCCCACATGATACTCGGTCGCCCAGATGATGTTTTCAAGTTCAGTCAAATATTACAGGCTAACCGTTAGCTACAGAAACCTAGCTAGCTCTTACCACATGTCACTATCAAATTCATCATCAAAATATATTTTCAGATAAAACGTATTATTCACAGGTTTGGGGCGGTCGTCCCACAAGACATCCAAAAGTGGCAAGTACATTACAGCAGTTAAAAAAGAGATTTTTTGCAAATATGAAAGAGACTTACTAACCTGCCAGTTGTTTCTCTGGGTCCCTCACATGTGACTGGCTGATGCAACATCCTGTCCTTGAGGTGGTTTCAAAATAAAAGTCCCACAATTGTGTTTTCTTGATGGTCGCCCCAGATGATATTTCATAAAATTAACATATGCGGACAACATTCGTTTGTATATTATGATTGAACTAGATGTGCAAATGCTTCATAATTTTGTCAATGAATGCAAAACATGTTTGAAATTATGCCAAATAGGGCAAGGGAAATATTTAAATAGATTTAAAGTGATTTTAAGCCGGTTGTCCAAATAGAAGTCAATGCTGGACGGTCGCCCCACATGGACATTTGACACTTCAGATAGCAGAAAAATGACCAATACCTCAAATGTTTGGAGAAGTTAAAGTGGGTATGTATATGGGGAAGGTATTAGAGATACATGTTATCTTTTTATGAATTTTAATGTTTTTTTTAAGGTAAAAAATTCAGTTGGACAGAAAAAATAGGCGTCACGTCATTGACCCGCATACAGTTACCTAACTAGCAAACTAACTAATGTACGAGGATGACCTTATTTTACCAACCTCACACAGAAGCCGTTCGTTATATCTCACACAGGCTCCGCCCTCTACTGGACTCTATGGGTACTACTCTCTATCATGCTGTGCGTGCTTTCACCTACTGAGTTACGTAAACGTAGCCGGCCAATCGGGGCAAGCCTACCTGAATGCGCGCGCAGGCCCACAGTATATAAGGCGGCTACGCCCTCCGCCCGTCATCCTTTTTCTCTTCAGCGAGCAAACAACTGAACAGTGAACGAACGAAAGAAGAGGAATAAACGATGTAACACAGATGATGATGGGCCAGCCCTTGGCGATTCCTCAGGTCTGGGGAGCGCTGTCTCAGTAAGCAGGTGCAATAGGGCGTAATCCACTCTGGGCCAACCTCTCCAGGCTTGGCTCCTGAGAGGGACAGGCTGAGACAGGTGGGGCTGTCTGACAACATTATTCAGACTATCCAGGCAGCAAGAGCAGAATCCACCACAGCCTGTTACAGGCCAAAGTGGGCGGGATTCCGGCGATGGTGTGAAGGAAGGAGTCTAGAGCCTCTGTCATGTACGTTGGGCTCTATTCTTGCCTACTTACAGATACTGGTGGACAGGGGGCTGGCTCATTCCACAATTAAGGTTTATGCAGCAGCCATTTCGTCCTGCCATGAGGGATTTGGCGGCAGGTCAGCCTTCAGTCAGCAGCTTATGGCGCGGTTTTTGCAGGGGGTCAGGAGGCAGCGCCCAGTAGTGCACGCCTCCGCCCCACAGTGGGACCTGCCGTTGGTGCTCGAGGCTCTGGTCACAGAACCATTTGAGCCTCTGGAGCTCTCCTCCCTGAAAGCACTGTCATGGAAGACAGAGCTGGAGGACTCTCCCCGCCTGCCTATGGGCAGGCGGGGAGAGCCTTCTTCACTATTGTCCATGCCCACTCTACACGGAGTGTGTGTGAGTGTGGGGGACGTGGTGCACTTATGTTTTCCCATGCTCCTGAGGGACCTGGGGAACATGGTGCGCGGTAGGCTCCATACGGAGTCTCCGCACAATTTTTTCCATGCACACTCTACACGAGGTAAGCGTGTGTGAATGTGCCTTATCCAAGCTGCGGCCCCGACTTCTCCACGGTCACAACCAGATGGGAATGCAGTGGATGTTAGCCAAAAGCCGGTCAGGAACGGTGTGGTGGGTCGATGTTGTTGGACGACAGGGCGTTTATATATCGGGGCTCCGCCCACTGTACCCATAGCGTCCAGTAGAGGGCGGAGCCTGTGTGAGATATAACGGGGGGTTACGTATTGTAACCCCCCGTTCTACAGTATAATCCTTCTTAGTGTTTTACACTTCTCTAATATGTTTTAACTTGTATGCTACGGATAGCATCGTTAGCACAGATGTAGCTTAGCTGAATAAAAAGACCAGTAAGAAATAAAGTGCTTGAATTTCACTTACCGAAGAAACTGCATTCAGGGACGGTGTGTTTTAAATGAGTTAAAGTTGTGTTCCCCCATATCAGCCTCGCAGCTGAGCTCCTGTAGCATCCTGGAGCTTACTGAGCTACTAGCAGAAAGACAGAAATCTAGAAGCAGCACTCACTGCAGAGACCTGTCACTCAAGGTGACCACGCCCTAATTTATGCAAACACTTTTAGACCTAATATAACTAAAAGGGTTGTGTTATAAAACAATTCACCCCCCACACAGTTGTCATGAAGGGGGAATCTAACTATACAGAGAATATGTGACCTGCTCCATCGAAATCAGTCGCATTGACCCGAAGACACATTTTGAGTTGTATACACTGTTGGAAAGAGGAGATTCCTAGCTTCCACATTATATAATGACTGTCACCGAGTCATCATTTTGAGAAAAAGGCCTTTAAAGTTTCCTCTTCTCTGGAATCCATCGATCTGATTGATTATTAGCGGAGCAAATGATCAAAATACTACGGAGGGAAGATATTTTCGTTTGGATTACTGGTCTGGGGGAAGCTCGCGAGTGTGTGTGTGTGTATACGTGTGTGTGTGTGTGTGTGTGTGTGTGTGTGTGTGTGTGTGTGTGGATGACCTGGATAAAGTCACATGGTCACACAGGTTGGCAGTTTATTGAAGTAAAGCTTTAGTTCTGAGGTCTGACATCATCACTTCATTCCCATTGTAACATTAAGTTAACAAAGCACTGAAGAATCTGCTACAAAACTAAGATAAGATAAGATGAGATATGATGCGATACGATATGATACAATCAGATGAGATATTCCTTTATTGATCCCCTTGGGTAAATGTGGGTGTCATAGCAGCATGGGGGAGGGGGGTATAGGTATGGGCAGGGTAATAGCAGAAAGAAAGAAATATAGAATTAGATCTGAATATAAAAAGATGAGAAAAATGTGAGAGGGATATAATAACCATATACCGTAATAATCAAGTGTGTGTGTGTGTGTGTGTGTGTGTGTGTGTGTGTGTGTGTGTGTGTGTGTGTGTGTGTGTGTGTGTGTGTGTGTGTGTGTGCAGTGGCAGCACATGTCAGACCCGGGCCGGGGGGCGGGGCCACATGACCGGGCCCTTTAAACCCAATAAAGCTTGACATTATATCGGGAGTCCAGGGTGGTAATCTGACGCTCGTGCGTAAAAAGTCGCTCAGTCAAGATTACAATTTAAAACAACGTTTGAAAGAAAAGTAACCAAAGAAAAGGTGTAATATTTAAGATTTCGTTTCTACAAAGGGTATAGAAACGAAATATATATCAGATAATAATATAATATGACAAAGTCCAACAAACCACAAGGACAACGAAAACATAGCCTAATAATATGACTACATTTCTGACACACCATTCACCATGGATAGCCACCAGCCACCATGAGATGACAGAGCAGTGTATAGTCAAATTGGCACGGCGGCCCATATTAAAATTGGCACGGCGGCCCGTGTGTGTGTGTGTGTGTGTGTGTGTGTGTGTGTGTGTGTGTGTGTGTGTGTGTGTGTGTGTGTGTGTGTGTGTGTGTGTGTGTGTGTGTGTGTGTGTGTGTGTGTGTGTGTGTGTGTGTGTGTGTGTGTGTGTGTGTGTGTGTGTGTGTGTGTGTGTGTGTGTGTGTGGCTAAGGTGAAACCTGGGAGTGGAAGAAGGAGAGAAGTGACGAGGAGAGATAGAGAAGAGGAGGATATTTTTGTCTGTGTGACCGAATGGGACAATTAATGTGACACTTAAATCATATTCAATCATAAATAATCATATACATTATAATAGCCATTGTTTAAAGACTTAAAAAAAAAAGTAAGGTAACTCACCAATTAATGTGACACTTGAGCCTGTTTCTCCCTCATCAGTTTTGTGAGTCTGGGGGAGATTGTTGCAACAGCTGTGACCAGGTTATTCTCCAAGTTGAGTCTGTTCCTGTGTTTAGTCTTGATGTGGGTCATGGCGGAGAATGTCACCTCACACAGGTATGTGGACCCAAAAGGCAACAGTTCATTCAGGGCATGTTTCCCCAATTCAGGATACTCCTTCTCCACACCACACCAGAACTGTGTCAGTGGTGTGCTTGAGTACCTCATCTTCAGGCTCCTATCTGAGGACACATCTATGAGGTCTTCTTGCAGTCTGGCGGGAATGCTGCTGTTAATGCACGTCACAAATGGATTACGCACCCAGTCCAGTGTGGATGACTTGTTGTCAATATCAGGGAAGTAGGAGTTTAACTCATTCTTGAGCTTGGACAAATGTGTATGTACTATTTTCACAATTGGAGCTCTGTCACATTCACCAGTAGCAATGTATGCGTTCAGCTGCAGGAAACAACTTGTATCCCCTTTTTCACATTTGCTCTGCCAGAGCTTGATCTTCTCCATGAATCCACACACTTTGTCATACAAGCTAAGAACATTTGTGTCTTTACCTTGAAGAGAGAGATTCAGCTGGTTGAGTTTGCTGAAAATATCAGAGAGGTATCCCAGCCGAGCTACCCAGTCAGCGTTGTCGAACATAGCCACAAGTGGGTGTGTGTGCTCCGACAGAATGCCCTCACTTCATTGCGTAGCTCGAACAGCCGCTGTAACGTCTTCCCTCGGGATAACCAGCGGACGTCAGTGTGAAGCAGGAGCTGTTTATGTTCTGACCCACCGTCTTCACAAAGTGACTGAAACAGTCTATGATTCAAAGGCCTGGACTGTATGAAGTTGATCACTTTTACGGCATCATTCAAAACATCGTTTAACTCTGGACTCATTCTCTTGCTAGCTAATGCTTCTCGGTGAATCATGCAGTGCGGGTTTACCTTTTTTATGTGGGCCATTAATCCATTTACTCTGCCGGTCATCGCCGCAGCGCCGTCTGTGCACACATGAGAGCAGGATTTCCAATCCAGCTTGTGTTGAGAGAAAAAATTGTCAATAACGTTAAAAACGTCCTGTCCGGTAGTTCTCCCCGTGAGTTTCTTGCAAAACAGAATGTGCTCGTTCATCTCCAAAGTGTCTTTGTAACGCACAAACGCAATCAGTTGTGCTTCCCACTGACATCCGTTGATTCGTCCAACTGCAAAGCGAACGTACCAGACGCTTTACATTTTTCCACCACTTGGTCAATAATGTCAATTCCCATGTCGTCGATCCGATGGCACACAGTATTATTTGACAACGGCACTTTCTTCAGGACATCAGCTGCTTTCTTATCGAGCATAGTTTCTGCGAGAATTATAGCAGCAGGCAAGATTAGCTCTTCGGCTATGGTAAATGGCTTTTTCGATTTAGCAACGAGTAGCGACACGGCATAAGATGCCTCCAAGGCCTTGGTTGAGACCGATGTCGCTTTCTTTAGTTTTTCTTGGCTTCCCTTAAATTCAGCCAGCTTTTGGTGGAAAAACTCTGCAGGCTTACCCACACAGGCGGGATTTCTAGTACTAAGGTGCCGATGTAAATGGGATGGTTTCATGCTATTATTAGAAAGCACGTCGCCACAGATGAAACACATTGGCTGCGGTGGCTCTGTAGTTGTGACCGTAAACCCGGAGAGCACATAATGTTCACCAAACTGACGATTCTTCACCTTCTCTGTTTTCATTTTCTTGAGAACGGGTTCTCCTGATTCAGCAGTATCACCTGTGCTGTTGTTTCTGGATGAACCAGCTCGACTCAGCCATTGATCCATAATGATTATGTTAACAGAAATTTTGATCTCAATAAACACCAGCGCATTCACTTGATAGGATGTTAATATTTTGCTAGCTAGCAAGAAAACCAGCGCGCCACTACAATGATGATGATGATGATGTAACACCTGACAGTCCGGCGGGAAGATGAACGCCGTGCCAATAATAATATATAGCCAGCAAATTATTACTTAATTTGAATGCCCCCAATTTTGGTTACATTATTACAGATTATGCATTATTCATTATTTGGGTACAGTTTTCCTGTAACATTTTTAATAAAAAAAAATCTAAAATCAAATTTATTTATTTATTTTTTTTTACTTTTCAAAATCTTTTCACGTACCCCCTGGGGACCACCCACGTACCACTAGGGGTACGGGTACCCCCGGTTGGGAAACACTGAGATAATAGATAGATATTACTAAGTAGCAGATGAATGTTATGAAATTGTTTCAGCAGTTCAGTTGTTTAACAGTCTTATTGCCTGCGGGATGAAGCTGTCACTGAATCTGGTTGTTCTTGTCAGGAAGCTGCAGTAACGCCTGCCCGACGGCAGCAGACTGAACAGTTTGTGGCTGGGGTGATGGGGGTCTTTTATAATCCTGAGGGATTTCTTCCTGAGCCGCTGGGAGTAAAGGTCCTCCATGGATGGCAGCTCCGTCCTGGTGATGTTCTGCGCAGTTTTCACCACCCTCTGTAAAGCCTTACGATTTAGGGCGGTGCAGCTGCCGTACCAGGCCGTGATGCAGCCAGTCAGGATACTCTCTATGGTGCACCTGTAGAAGTTACAGAGTATCCTGGAATCCATTTTGAACCTCCTCAGCCTGCGGAGGAAGAAGAGCCGCTGTCGAGCTTTCTTGGTGATGGTGGTGGTGTGAAGCGTCCATGTCAGGTCCTCAGTGATGTGGACCCCAAGGAACCTGAAGCTGCTGACTCTCTCCACCGCAGTCCCATTGATGGCGATGGGGGCGTGTCCCTCTCCCTGCTGCTTCCTGTAATCCACAATCAGCTCCTTTGTTTTGCTGACGTTGAAATGGAGGTTGATATCCTGTTGTTATCAAGATGTCAGTTTTCCGACCTCCTCTCTGTACGCCGTCTCGTCGCCGTCTGTGATCTGGCCAATGACGGTCGTGTCGTCAGCAAACTTCACGATGGTGTTGGAGCTGTGTGTGGCCACGCAGTCGTGAGTGAACAGGGAATAGAGGAGAGGGCTGAGCACGCAGCCTTGAGGGGCACCGGTGTTGAGGATCACGGTGGAGGATGTGATGTTTCCCACCCGCACTGCCTGGGGTCTGCCCGTCAGGAAGTTCAGGATCCAGTCACAGAGGGCGCTCTTGAGCCCGAGATCTCTGAGCTTGATGGCCAGCTTGGAGGGCACAATGGTATTGAATGCTGAACTGTAATCAATGAACAGCTTTCTCACATATGTGTTCCTCTGGTCCAGGTGTGAGAGGGCAGTGTGGATGGTGAGGGCTATGGCGTTGTCTGTGGACCTGTTTGCTCTGTAGGCAAACTGCAGGGGGTCCAGAGAGTCAGGGAGGGAGGAGGTGATGAAGGTTTTGACTAACCGCTCAAAGCACTTCATAATGATGGAGGTGAGTGCTACTGGGCGGTAGTCATTGAGGCTGGTGATTATTGTTTTTTCATCTAGACCACATTAGACCTGGTCCTGATCTAAAACCACTATAGACTCATCAAATCTGGACTAGATTATCCCAGAGTCCAAACATTCCTTCTAACAGTTTTAGATTGGTGAAACCTTAATTCTACTTGTGAAAATGCAACTGAGGGAAATTTGATTTTTCAACATTTTTATTGAGAGTCACTGCAGAAGTCCACGTCTCCATTTAATTTCTCGTCTGCATTATCATGTCTTCTTTTTCACTTCAAAACAAAAGTAGAAAAAAAACAATGGTTAACATGGTAATGCACTCTTGAAATTGTTGCTTCAAAGAAAATGACAGTTTTTCTTTCACCTTTCCTCTAACTGGCCACACTCGATCTCTCCTAGTGCTTCTGCCAGTTGCATACCTCCGACTTTATCCAGAGCTGTTATTGTGACCTGTGTTAGAAGAACCATAATTCATTCATTAGTGTGCTTGTTCTTCATTTGTGCTATATACTAAGACATCATAAATCAATCAACATATAAATAATTTCATTTATCTGCCACTAACACCTGCCATAATTTCAGACCCTGCTCTTCCTCTCCTTCCCACCATTTGCCCTCATCGTGTTCCTACCTTTGCAGTCCCCTGACCTCCCAACTGCCTGCAGACATGATCCTAATTACCCCATTATCCAGAGTTTATACTGTAGACCTGCACAGCAGCCCAGTCATTTGCCATACTGTGTATCATGTCTCCTGATAACAATTGTGATTTTAAACTATCCTAATTTTTTTAATCCTTCATTAACCACTTCCCTGTGCAACCTTTTATGTTGTGTCTGCTGACAAAGTAAACTTTTTTAGTGCTCCTGCTTTTTGAGTCTGTGAGTCTGTCAGAATAACACAGCTAATGGCGCACAGCTATTTTCTGGTCCTTTTGTGGTCACAGAAACAAAAATGGGTAAAAGGCAGTACTTTTCAGTTCACCTTCCTTTTACTGTCACTATTGCTACAAAGTGCCTTTACTACGACTAAAAACTCGATATCTAGGTCTGTCTTTGTTTCTTCATGCTCTGCTCTTGCTCCTTTCCAACCAACTTTTATTTGAATATTCCACTTTTGCACCAATTTTCTTCTGTTTTACTGTCTGTACATCTCTGTCTATCTTACTTCCCTTACTTTTCTTTTCTCCTCTTCTCCCCATTCCCGTTTTTCTATCACTCATAGTCATATGTATAGCTTCCACCTGTTTTTTTATCTCTCATCTTACTTTCATTATTTTTATTTTTTGTATTTCCCCGTTCTCTGTGCTTTCCCCATTTACATGTTTTTTATTGCTTCTCCCTGCCTTTCCTTCATTCCTTATGTCCGTCCTCTATCCCCTTTTTCTTCTGTGCCTCCTTTCTATCTACCCCTCACCATGTTGTCATTCTATATCCTTTCTGCTCCCTATAGAAAACACACTGACAAAACAGATTTAGTACATCAAATTTGTTCACAATGTTTGCTATGTACCAGGCAGGACTTACCGGACTTGAAACAATTGTTTTTCTCTAACTAAACGTCTCAGTTTCTTTCAATAGACAATACAATCTTTCTGCTAAGTAGTGGGGTGAAAGATAAAAGAGAAAAATGTTGTAATAATTCTTTAGCTACAAAGTTTTCGTATCTTAAATACTGTTTCATAGCAAACAAAAAAATGAATGAGATGTTAAAGGAATTCAGGTTCATGAGATAAACAAATAGGCTAACCTTCAGTCTTTCATCCACTTTCGCCTACTTTTCAACAGCTTCTGCTGTCCTAAAGCAAAAGATGAACTGCAATTATTTTTCTGAGGGATTATAGAAGACAGGATTCAAATGAACCAACTTTTTCATACCATTGTTACCAAAGTGTTATCTTCTAATCTTGTAATTTCTTTCACATTCCAAGCAATCCTAGTACTCAAGATGACATACTGTAATTAAGCTTGTTGCTGAAAGTAAACTTGAACAATGCTAGTTATAGACTATAATTAATTTCCTGTATACATTTTTTGCCTGCAACAGTAAATACATTGTTATATACAGTGATGCAAATTAGTCGCTTTTCGGCGCCTCCCGCTTTTTTAACGGTGATTTGGGTGACTTGTGTAAATCGTGGAGAACCGAAGAGTTTTCGTTTTGGGGGGGGGGTCCGACTCACGGACTGACGGACAACTTCTCACTTCAAAAATAGATTTTACGGGCCGCCCACGTAAAGCCTATTAACGGCCGCCAAAGTATATTTTTTGTATCCATCCGCGAGCACGACTAGTGGACAATGATCCCTCGCTCTACGCCTCCTGTACCTGTTCGCTCTGCTATCGCGTGAAGGGTCTGCTAACAAGCGACAAACAGAGGAGTCACATGTTGTTGCACATCAGTCATGCGCAAATGCGGCGCACTTCTGCGCTGTAACCCCGCTGCGAACCGGCCCTGGAACCGCGTTGGTTCCAGGGCCGGTTCGGAGGTAGAGCCTGCCTGATAAGCACCGGTGAGGTGACGTAAAGCAGTTAAGCAGTTAGTAAAGCAGACGTAAAGCAGTAGAAACACTTTCGCAAGCAAAGAAAAAGAAGAAAAACTGAAGCCCTTAAAGTCAAAAGTGTATAATATCTACCTGTAAATAATAATAAAAACCCTTGATTTATAACTTCTCTGTCTCCTCATGATCTGAGTATATTATAAAGAATAGCCAGTTAATTGAAGCATTATACAGTTCTGTTTTATATGAGTGTTGAGAGCTGTATCCATAGATCTCTTAATTTTGCCCTCAAAGTGCACCAGATTGATACACTTAACCAATTTAAAGAAAACAATCTTCCCGGGGGAGCATGCCCCTGGACCCCACTAGAGGAGGTGAGGTCCACCCACAAATAAACAGGTTCATATGGATAGGATACTTGATAAGTTTGCACACTCATTATATATAATGATAATATATATGTTTCATTGCGGAGGACCCCCTGTTTTGTGTGTCCACCACTTCTTAAACCAAAGTTACACCCTTGATAATATCTACCTGTAAATAATAATAAAAACCCTTGATTTATAACTTAACATCTCTGTCTCCTATTGATCTGAGTATATTATAAGGAATAGCCAGTTAATTGAAGCATTATAGCGCAGGCCTTTGTCAGATGGTATATTACGCTGTTTTTTTTCTGCTTCGAATAATTCTCTCTTTTTTCACCATACCTGTGTTTGCATCACTGTATATAAGTATACCTACTTATCTGTTGAACTTTTATTTGCAACTAAGACTTAGAATAACTTTGAGAAGTAAAGACTTTCTTCTTCCTTAATTAGCTGTCCATACTTACCCTGACCATAACAATATGGCCAACACGGGAGTTAGCCCCAAGTTTTTTTTGATGGTCGTCTCTTTGATGACGGTATCTCCTCTTTCAGGCTTTTGATTTTCTTCAAGGCCATCATAGAAATGCCAGCTTCTATCCAAACCCAATTTGTGGAAAGCCACAAAGTGATTTGCAGGCCCCAGGTGATATGTCACAGCAACTGGCTCATACCTTGTGACAAGAGTATTATACAAAGACTGTGTGAAATGGCAATATAAACAAATGGACAGCAACATTTTAGCACAGCCAAAGACATGATATGTACTGTATTTAAGTCTTACATTCCACCAAGAATTGTAACCAGATGTGGCAAGGCTGTAGGATGATGCTTGTTAGTTAGCTTCCCCTGGTTTATTACTGAAAGTAGTAAAATACAGGGCTCTCCATGCATGAAGACACGCTGCACTGTTGTCTCCTTAAAAGTGCATTGTTTCGGAGTTCCGGTTATGGCGTTGGAGTGATCGGTCGCATTGGCTCCCTAATCCTTTTTCGCTTTTAAACATATACACCCAGACGTCTGTTACTTTTCTTACTTGATAAGTCATTAGGAGTGCCTCAGTAACTTTTTCGTTGTTGAAATGAGTAAAACTCAAGGCAGTCGCGGCAAAAGTCAGCAACAAACTAAACTCTTCAGCTCGCAAGATAAAGAGGCTAACAAGATGGCTACCAGTGTTTCGGAAGCTAGCGAGCAGCCGCTAACACTCGTTATGCTAGTTGGAGAGCTTGAGAAACTGCGTAAAGACGTAACAGGTGAACTTACCGCTTCCATGAACACCGCCCTGGCCCCAATCCAAGCCTCTCTTCAAAAGATCACTGACACCGTGGCCACACATACTGTCACCATCACCGGAATGGAAACGGCTCTCAGCGCACATTCAGATGGAATCACTACTCTGGAGCGAGAGGTGGCCGTATTGAAATCCAAGTTGGAGTCCACTAATCAGGTGAATGACAGATTGCAGCTGGCGGTGGAAGACCTGGTTTCACGTTCCAAACAACAGAATCTCTGTGTGATTGGCATTCCAGAAGGAATGGAGGGGGATGATGCTCGTCTCTTCATGACTACACTGTTCAAGAAGATGGTCGGAGACCCTCAGCTGGATACCTTGGAGCTAGACCGTGCACATAGCAGTCTGGCTCCGAAAACGCCGCAAGGTTCCCGGCCCCCCATGTCCGCTTCCATAAATATGCCCAGAAGGAACGTGTGCTGCTGTGGGCTAGGAAATCCCGGGATGTCTCGTACCAAGGTCATCCCATCAGGATCTTTGAAGATTTCAGCGCCACACTCGCCAAGAAGCGGGCCGCCTTTAACAAAGTTAAGTCGCAGCTCTACAAGGAGGGAATACGCTTCGGCTTACTCTACCCAGCCCGCCTGCGTGTTACTATTAACGGACAGACTCGCATTTTTGACTCCGCGGAAGAGGCAGAACGTTTCTATCAGGTTCATAGCAGTAAGTGAATGATAAGGACTCTGTCCACATACCCCCTCGGAATCTTGTTTTTCACTTAAGCTATTTTTATTTCTATAACCGAGCAGAAGCTACACGGACATGAACGTTAAATTAGACATTACTTGCAGCTCCCTGCTAGGCCAATAGAGGTCACTGCTGTCTCGTTTGTGGGGGTGTGGACTGGGGAATGACTGCAATTCAGCTGGGGTTGTATATGTATAATTATACATTTTGAAGGGAAGCCAACTACACCGTAGTTAACCGGAGGTGTGCAGAAGATTTCCTGCGTGCTCATCTATGTTACAGGATGAGTTTAGGACAAGGTTGTAGGGATTTGTTAGAGATTCAGACATCTGATCTCGTTGGGTTGTGTTTTTTGTGTGTTTTTTTCTTTCTCTTTTTTCTCAATACGGGAGGAACTTTTTCTTTGGTGCCCATCTTTGTAACACATTTGAAGTTGTTACCTTGCTCTGTGTTGTAGCCTACTGGCTAATTCATAATTTCATCATATTATTCCAAAGGCTGATATTGTGGCTCATGCTCTATGGCTGATATGAGACAGAGAGCTACGCAAGGATCAATCAGGTTTACAAGCTGGAATGTCAGAGGACTTGGCGGGCCTACTAAAAGAGCCAGAGTATTCTCACATCTTAAGGATATGACGACGGACATTGCTTTTCTTTCTTTTTTTTTTCTTCTTTTTTTTCACTTAAATTTTTATTGACATTTTTATAAACATACAAAACCACATATAGTTCAGTATACAATTGAATTAAAGACCCATTGAAAAAAGAAGAAAGTACAAATGCAAATAATAATAAAACAAGCAAACAACAACAGTGACACGGAAGCTTTCTATCCTATTTTTAATGCAACATCGTGGTCTGGTTCCAACTCTCAGTTTGTGCTGTCGTTCATTTTTCTTTTATATTCAATCCATTTTTCCCATTTGGACTCAAATTTCCCTTCCTGGACCCTCAATATGTGTGTAAATCTTTCCATATCAAATATTTCCTGTACTACTCCCAGCCATTGCTCCTTCGTAGGTGGATCCTCTTTGTACCATGCTCCGGTAATTGTTTTCTTGCTGGCAGCCAGCAGCACCTTTATCAGGTATCTGTCCCCACCCTGTGTGTTTTCCTGTACCAGATTCCCCAAGTATAACACCAGGCCGGTCTTAGGAACCTCATAACCTAATATCCCCTTCAATACACGCCATACTTCCTCCCAGTATCCCTTCATCTTTTGGCATTTAAAAAAGATGTGTGTGTGGTCTGCCCCCACCTCGCCGCATTGCCTCCAACATGCGTTCTGTTCCGGGGCATACCTCCCTCTCATCTTTGGGGTTATGAAGTATCTGATTATGTTCTTCCAGCCAAATTTCCTCCATACCCTTGACCCAGTAGTTGAATGCTGCACTCTACATACATTATACCATTCTTCCTCTGTCATATCAATCCCGCGTTCTTTCTCCCACTTTTCTTTTATATATAGAGTTGAATTCCCCCTACTCTCCAACAGAGCTTGATATAGAGCTGAAATCACCCTGCCTTTCTTCCCTTCATATGCTTCAATCATTACCTTAATTACCCCATTTTGTTTAGTGGTTTTATCCATTTTTATTTCTTTTATATAATAATCTCTCACCTGTAAGTATCTAAAATGGTTACCCCTTTCCAGATCAAACTTATCTTTTAGATATTGAAAACTCTGCATTTCCCCTTTTTCCACCATCCTACATATTGCTGTGATGCCCCCTCGGGCCCATCGCTTAAAACCTGTATCTTCTTTTCCCGGCTGGAATTTATTATCATTCGTTATCCATCTCAAAATCTTTGACTGTTTTCCTAGTTTGTATTTCTTTATTACCGTGTTCCAAGTGTTTAAAGTGAATTTTGTGATTGGGTCTAATAATTTTTCCTGTGTCTTAAATAATTCTTTATCCCCTAGTAGCTTTTGAATCTGGTACTTTTTCCCATTTGTTTCAATGTCCTTCCATTTGGCTACGTATTCCATATTACACCAACATGCCACTGTTCTGATTTGTGCTGCATATTAGTAATCCTGGAAACTCGGCACTGCCAATCCTCCTCTTCCTTTGGGTAGCTGCAGTGTCGCAAACCTAATCCTGGGCCTTTTCCCCCCCAAATAAACCTTGAGGTCCATTTATCCCATTCCATAAATTGACTTTGTGGAATAAGTATAGGTAGTGATTGGTAGAGGTACAGTAGCCTAGGCAGTATATTCATTTTAATTATTTCAATCCTTGAACTAAGGTCTGTATTGTCCACCTATCTAAATCCCTCTTAATATTCTGATTGATCAGCATATAATTTGCATTGTATAATTTGTCTATCCCTTTTGTGATGTTAACCCCTAAATATTTAATTGTATCCATGTCCCATCTAATTCTGTATTTCTCTTTGATCTCTAGTGTTGGTGTGTAGTTTAGTGCTAAAATCTGTGTCTTTGTCACGTTTAGTTTGTACCCTGAATATTGTCCATATTCCACCAGTAAATCCATCAGTATCGGGAAGCCCACGTCTGGTTGTCCCATGTATGCTATCAGGTCGTCCGCAAATAGTCCCAATTTGTGTTCTAAACCTCCTGCCTCAACCCCCTTTATATTCTGGTTCTGCCTAATTGCTTGGGCCAATGGTTCGATGAAGATATCAAAAAGTGTTGGGGAGAGACAGCAGCCCTGTCTAGTCGACCTCTCTAATTTAATCCGATCCGTCAGACTACCGTTCACTTTCACTCTAGCTGTTGGTTCACGATACAATGATTTTATACATTTTATTGACTTTTCATTAAATCCAAATTTTTCTAAGACATTATACAAATAGACCCAGTTCACACTATCAAAAGCTTTTTCTGCATCTATACTCACAAGAATTGCACTGTCTCCCCTCCTTTGGGCCTCCTCCACTATATGAATTGTTTTCCTTATATTATCTTGTGTCTGTCTTCCTCTAATAAAACCAGTCTGGTCCTCATCTATAATGTCGGGCATGAATGTCTCAAATCTTTTCGAAATTATGGACGTATACATCTTGTAGTCTACGTTAAGTATGGATATTGGTCTAAAGCTACTACATAATTCTATATCCTTGCCTTCCTTGGGGATTGTACTGATAATAGCCTCCTTCCATGACGGGGGAGTTTTGCTCTCTTTCATAGTATATCTAAAAGATGCCAACAGTAAGGGGCTTAATTCCGATTTGAATATCTTATAAAATTCAGATGGCAGCCCGTCGCTGCCTGGTGACTTACTATTTTTCATTCTACTAATTGCATCCCCCATCTCTTTTTCTGTAATATCTGAGTTCAATAACCTATTCTGTTCTTCTCCTATCGATGGTAGGTCCAGCCCCTCTAAAAATGCCTTCATACTCTCTTCCTCTGCTGCAGTTGGTTGTGTGTATAGTGTCCTATAATAATCCTCAAATGCTTTCTCTATTTCCTCCGGCTCTCTTAGTAACTCATTGGTTTTAGGGTTCCTAATCTTATGTATAGTGTTTAATGTTTGTTGTGCCCTTATCTTTCTAGCCAATAATCTATTTGCTTTGGGTCCCCCTTCATAATATGACTGCTTTACAAACCTAGCTTTCCTCTCTACCTCTATTAATAATATATTTTCTATCTTCCCCCTAATGTCCTTAACCTTCCTAAGTGTCTCCGGGTCATTTGTATTTTTATGTTGCCTCTCTAACTCTTTTAGTTGCCCAGTTAAATGTTGATAGAGTTCCAGTCTGGTTCTTTTAAGGCGTGCTGTTTGTGCTATTAGTTTCCCCCTTAATACTGCCTTTAGTGCATCCCACAGAATAGTTGGGTCTACTTCCCCGTTATCATTTTCCTCCTTATATCTGATTATCTCTCTCTTTATTTCTTCCACTAACCCCTTATTGTTTAATAGGCCTACATTCAACCTCCAGACTGTGTTCTTCCTCCTACCATTTAGATTCAATGTTAGATATATTGCGCTATGGTCAGACAGGTCTGTAACACCTATTCTACAGTCTTCTACCCTATATTTATCTCCCTTTGACATAAAAAAGTAATCTATCCTAGAATAGACTGAGTGTGGGTGTGAGTAGTGTGTGTAGTCTCTATCTAGTGTGTGTATATCTCTCCATATATCTGTGATTCCTAGTTCCTTCAGTTGTATGTTCATGTATCTGACAATATGTGTCCTAGCCTTCCTTGTACTTGTCGTATCTAGATCATAGTTTAGTACCACATTGAAGTCCCCCCCGCAAATCAGGATTCCTTCCATTTCCACAGCTATGATATCGAACAGTTCCTTAAAAAAAGTCTTATCGCTGTCCGGTGGGGCGTAGACATTAATTAGTGTAACCATTTGTCCTTCCATTTTCCCCTTGATCACTACATACCTCCCCTCTCTGTCATATATTTCTTTGTTTAGTTCCCAATTAGTGTAGCCACCCCTCTCCTATGACTTTGATTAAATGAACTATAAAATGTGTTGTTATATCCATACCTTTTGAGTTTTTCATGTTCTTGTACTGATAGGTGAGTTTCTTGTAATAGAACAACCTGCATCTCCTCCTTTCTAAATTTGGTTAATACTCTCCCCCTTTTAATCGGATTGTTCAAACCATTGACATTTAACGACACCATTTTGATTCCCCTACGTTGCAATATATTTCCATTCAAAGCATCTTTTCGTTCCCTCCATGTCACAAAACACAATAGATAGTAGCAGCAACCGCTAAGCTAAACAAATAAAAGCTAAACAAGTAATTAAACATCAGAACTTGGTCTTCCAAGGTTTTCGGGGTTTCAGAACTATCCCCCTTTCCCCTGCTGGTGGGTGGGAGGTAAGGCCTCTCCTAATGAGAGGGCCCCCCCTAGTGGCGGAGATCTCTCCTGTGGCTGATCTCCCAAGCTCACTATAATTGTCCAGCATAGTTTAAGCTCCGGAGCTCCCGGCCGGAACTTTGTGCACATTTTTCATATAGTCTTTAAACCCCTGGTCTCTATATTGTCGATAGAGGTGATTCTATGTTTCTAGTAAATTAGCACTTCTTTAAATTAGTCTAAATCAAATCGTAAATATATTATAGATAAATAATTCCCCAGCCTGCATAAATGTCGATAGAGGTTCCTTTTATAAAAAAAATAACATTCTTTCTTACTCACCCACTGCAGTGTTTCAAAAGTATTTTCGGGGCACAAAATAAAAGGCTATAGCATTTATAAGTAATTTGGTTAAATCTGTTTGTGTCTGTGCTGTCTTTTTCTGATCACTGTGGCCTGTCACCTCTCATCCTTTTTTCTGTCTTTTCATTGTTTTCAACGCCGTATCTTGTTCCCTCATAGACTACTCGTCAGCACCCCCGATACGGTGCCGGTCCTCCCTCACTCGCGTCTCGTTATTGTCTCCTCGCTCTGGTCTCCTCGCTCTGGTCCACTTGCGCGCTGCCTCCAGTCTCTGCAGCAGCGTAGGTCTCTCTTCTCTCGAGTCCGGCACCTGCCAGCCTCTCTGCCGCATCGCCCTCGCCGCGTCCTGCGCACTCTTATACAGCATAGTTCCTTCGTTCCAGTAAACCCTCAGTGTGTCCATTGGAGATTGAAACCGAATCCCCTTATCTTTGAGAATTCTCTTGAGCCCCGCATATTTCCGGCGTTTAGCAGCCACCTCAGAAGAATAATCGTGGTCGAATGTCACTCTCCGTCCCTCCACTTCCATCACCGTTCGCCAGGCCGTCTTAATGATGTTCTCCTTGACCTCGAACCTCAAGAAGTTGACAATAATGGCTCTTGGGAATTTGTCTGGTTGTGGGTTTAGAGCAAGTGCCCTGTGCGCCCTTTGAATCTCCAACTTAATATCCTCCGACATTCCCAGCTCCTTGTGAATTAACCTGTTGACGTACTCGGAGACCGAGTCTCCCTCTATTCCCTCCTTCAACCCCCAGATTCGTACATTATTTCTTCTCGACCTCCCTTCAATGTCGGACAACTTATCTTGGAGCTTGGTTTGTTGTTCAAGAGAGGCCGTAATAATGTCCTGGACGTCGGTACTCCACTCCTCGACCCCAGCCGTACGCTCTTCTAGAATCTCAATATCCTTCTTTTGGGCCCGCATCTCCGCCTCAGCAGTCTCGAAGTTTCTATTTGTTTCCTCTCTGAAGCTATCAAGCCCTTGCTTCATATCTTCTCCGTGTTTGTCCATATATTCTCTCAGTTGTCCATTTCTTCACGTACCCCTCTTAGATGTTCTTCCATTTGGCTTCCAATTCGATCCAGTTTAGCATCCATGTTGTGCTGGGTTCTCAAGTTTAGCCTGCATGGCATCTAAGCTAGTCTGCAGCGCCGACACCCAGCTAGGTTGCTCGCCGTTGTTAGCTTGAATTGCGCTAGCCGTTAGCGGCAGACTGTGTTCCGTCTGGGCCTGCATCTCTCCCGACTGTTTTTCGGCTTTCGTCTTTTTCTCCGTTCCTTTCTTACTTCTCATGACCTATTCTTCCAACTTCGAATTGCATCTATAGGGGTTTCTTCCTTTTTTAACTTATTCGGCCGGGAGCTCCACTTTTTAGCTGCCTATCGCCTCATGTGTAAACCGGAAGTCCCGGACATTGCTTTTCTACAGGAGACCCACCTGCGTGTCTGTGACCACACCAGATTGCGGAAACCCTGGGTCGGACAAGTGTTCCACTCCAGCTTCAATAGCCGTTCCAGAAGTACAGCAAATTTACTACACAAGCGACTGCAGTTCTCTTTAGAAAAGTGTATTTCTGATACAAATGGGCGTTACATTATAGTCGTGGGTGTATTGCTCCAAACTCCTGTTATTATGGTTTGCGTCTATGCCCCTAATTGGAGTTGTCCTAGTTTTATGACGTCCTTATTCTCATTAATCCCATGCCTGGATTCACACCACCTTATTTTGGGGGGAGATCTTAACTGGTTGTTAATCCTGCCCTTGATTTATCCAAGCCAGAAAACCTAACCCCATCTAGTACGACTAGAGCTCTTATGACATTTGTGGACCAAATCGGTTGTGTGGATACGTGGCGATTCAGCCACCCAACAGCAAAAGAGTTTTCATTCTATTCCCATGTTCATCAAACATATTCTCGCATTGATTTTTTTTTTTTAGACAAAATACTCCTTCCTTCAGTGAAATTATGTGAATACTCAGCAATAGTCATATCAGACCATGCCCCCCTTTTATTAGACTTGGAATTGCTTCCTAAAAGTGGACAGCGCTCAAATTGGAGATTGAATACAGGGTTATTATCTTCTAATAAATTCTGCAAATGTATTTCTGAGAAAATTAGGCTCTTTATCCTAAATAACAAATCTGACTCGACTTCTCCTTCCCTCCTGTGGGAAACCTGTAAAGCAGTAATTCGTGAAATTATCTCTTACAGTGCCAGAGATCATAAGCAGCGAATACAGAGA